>JASPKZ010010260.1:0-244487 GCA_030220185.1 Diploptera punctata | reverse complement strand
CTCTCTCTTATCTTTCTCTCTCTATATTTCTCTCTCTCTATCTTTCTCTGCTACTCTATCTTCTCTCTCGTTCTCCCTTTCTCTCTTTCTCCCTTTCTCTCTTTCTCCCTTTCTCTCTTTCTCCCTTTCTCTCTCTCTTTCTCTCTCTCTCTTTCTTTCTATCTCTCCACTTGCCCTCTCCCACTCTCTCCCCCTCCGAAAATCATTTGGCCATCATCATCACCCTTATCATAATCATCATCAACCTTCAGTGTGAAAATCAACTTTATCTACCATACCTATATTTCCCTAGTAGTAGAAAATGCTATGATTGCATGAAAGACCTGTCCTTGGGCAGAATAGCAATATATATATATATATATATATATATATATATATATAAACTATAGACTGAACTAAACATAATGCGTATGAACACTAATATTATCTAACACGAACAAAACATCGAATATAAATAAAACAATATAAAGTACGCTTTCAGGATGAATATTTGTAAGTAAATACAAAATATTGAATATATTTATTTTGGAGGGAGTATTTTAATTGTGTGGAACTTATAACACCAATTCATGTGGATTTAATTAATTATAGTTATTGACACACCCTGACATGACTGGGAAGTGAGTTTCATAAAATATTCATAGATAAATCCTCTGACGACATGATTTTGTTAATAATAAGAATAATTTATTTTTATAGAAATTTTTTAAAGATATATAATAAAAGTCTAGAAAAAATTCAATCAGGGATTAATTTTTATTGGCTACTAGCTAATATCCGGCGTGCGTTGCTACGCCTAAATAAATGAAAATTAATGTGATTTTTTGTTTAGTTGAATATGTAAAAAGAAAAATAATTATAAATGTATATTTTGAGATACCCCGTGCTGATTACCTGGCGTTGTCCGGGAATCTACTTAACCTGACCTTCTTGACATAAATGAGCTGAAGTAGAATATTAATGTGTTTTATGTTTAGTTAAATAAGTGTTAGGAAAAATTTATATCGTAATTTTTTTAGATACCCCGTGCTGTATACCCGGCGTTGTCCAGGAATCTACTCATCCCGATCTTCATGGCATAAATGTGCTGAAAGACGAAAATTAATGTACTTCGTATGATTAGTTGAATAAGTAGAATTAAAAATAAATATAAATATATATCGTAATTATATTAAGATTTCCCGTGCTCATTTACCCGGTGTTGCCTGGGAATCTACTTTATCTCCATCTTCTTGGCATAAATCAGCTAAAAGACAAAATTCGTTATTGTGAGTTATCCGTAAAAGAATACCAGCCATGTGCTGCTATGCTTGCACAGGAATCTACGTACTTGTCTCGATCTTCTTAGCATCAATGAAAGACAAAAATGGTTTTTGTGAGTTATCCGTAAAATATAAACATATGCTGTCGCCGACTTTTTTGTAGAGCTTTTTGAGATATTCATTTCTGTGTACATTAATGTTCCGTATTTGTTATGATTTAGGCAGCCTAAGACATTTAAGCGTCCAAAGAGCAACTTTTTTCACGTTTTCCACTACAAAGGGCGATATTTAAGGGTGTAGGAGTTGAGTATCACTACTCTCTTATAGCCTGTGTTCATCTCAGGAATCCCCTGAACATTTTGCAAAAAGCCCCATCGCATCGGATTAACAGTATGGCCGCGCATAAAGTACGAACAAACAAACAAACAAACATTCATTTTTATATCCTACATTTCAAAAGGGATGTGATACAAAGTATTATAAACAAGATTATAAAACGAAAAAAATCGTCGTCTTTAAGGTATTGAACCGTTCCGCTCTCCGCTGCACAATATGCTGCATGTCGTCTTCCCAATATCGTTTTGGTCTTCCTAGATTTCTTCGGCGTTCAGGTTTATAACAAAGTATCTGTTTTGTAAACGAGTATTTGACATTCTTTTGTTCATGTTCAAACCATTTACATTTATTTCTGTACATTCTCTCGTTTATATTATATAGCCTACTTGTAATTCATCACTGATATTTGACTTCATTTATGATCTATTAAAGATACAGAAATAATTAAATAATACAGTCCCATTTTCCGTGTGGAAAAAATCGTATTTTTAAATCGCCATTTGTTACAGGGTTATTTTAGTGATAATCTTTAATATTTTAAATCATTATCGAAGCTATTTAATTCTTGTATTAAAAAATATAATATCGTAACCTCCCCTTCACAGATTATCTAATAGAAATACAATTTAACCAGTTATATAAAAGTTATTCACTATTTAAACTTTAGAGAAAGGATTTAGTGCTTAGCATCTCTACTTTAAACACAAGTTCCATAAAATTATATATTTTCAGGGGTGTTAAATATAGTAGTCAAGTCCAATTATAAGAAGAATATTGGTAAACACTTGTTTATATTAATATAACTAACTAACTAACTCACTGGCACTATCGAACCCGTAGGTTCATGGCCGCGCGGACATAAGCTCTCCATACATCCCTATCCTGAGCTAATGCTTTCCAATCATTCCCTGTATAATCTACTTCCCTCAAATCATAGTTAATGTTATTCTCCCACCTCATTCTTGGTCTACCAACTGGGCGTTTTCCCTCTGGCTTTCCTACAAGAAGCTTCCATGCAAGTCTTTCATTCCCCATACGTGCAACATCTCCTGCCCATCGTAGTCTACGAGACTTAACTGTTCTTATTATATCTGGCTTCATATAAAGACCATGTAGTTCATTGTTATGTAGTCTTCTCCATTCACCTGTCTGTTCATCTCTCTTTGATCCAAAAATTGTCCTAAGTACTTTATTCTCAAATATAATATAACTGGTAGAATAATAATTTTAAATATTTTCAGTTTAACGTTTTTTGAAAGGAGTTGGGACATCAAGAGTCTATGCAATGCATAATAGCACGCATTTCCAGAATTGAGCCTATGTTTAATTTCTTTGTGCATCTCATTCCTACTTGTGATTATTGTTCCTAGGTATTTGAATTCAGGCACTTCGTCAAAATTTCCCGCATTTGTTATTAGCTGTCCGTTTCCATTATATAATGTATTTCTACGTGTGACCATATATTTAGTGTTTTTGATATTTACTTCCAGTCCTAATTTATACTAATATATTGGGATAAAAGTGATTTTTATAGAATTTCTAACACCTTCCTTTAGCAATGTTAACTTGAATATAATTATTACCAATTTTTATTTTACGATGTATTAAAATCCAGTTAAGCATGAAAATATTAATTAGGCCTACTGACTCGCATTGATACAAACTTATATTTTAGCGAATTCTGAAGAAATGAAGCTATTGAGGTTGTGCTTATAAAAATATTTTAAAACCTTTTACATACCTACAGCGGTCCTATCTAGTAGACACCGAAAATGACCATATCTAAAAGTTTTATATAAACACTAGCTAGTATCCGGCGTGCGTTGCTAGGCTTAAATACATTATACCCAAGGTTAATTCAATTGTATGGTATACGCTGAGAGGAACCAAACATGGCGGTTGCTAGTCCGTTTTTAATTTCGTGTTTCATATAAACATCCACTTCTAATTGGCGGATTGTACTTATTTTTGGATATTATAAGTCTCTGTTTATTTTAATAGTATACATTGAGTTTTGTTGTGAAACATGAAAAATTGTGACCGCTAGAGCGATTTTTAAATTTTTCCTTCAGGTGAACTCCTACACCTAATGGCTTTACAGGATTAAATTGAGAATCTAAACTCAGACACACGCTAAAGAAGGAGTAAGATAAAATAATTGTTTTATTCTTATGACTATTCAAAAGATCGCCCCATTCCTTTTTCTGCTTATTTTGATAATTTTGAATTTTTTAGAGTTTATTTAATGAGCTCGGAGCGTCTAGTCGTTTACGAGGGATTCAGCAACAATCACACGTACAGAAGAATTATATATATATGTACACGCGTGTGTGTGTTTGTGAGTGTGCCTGTGAGGGCACGTCTTAGCAAAGTTGGTTAAGGCAATACGCTACAAGCCGGATGGTCGGGTTTTCGAGTTCCCGTTGGTCACCATTTTAAACTAACGGTACTATGGGCCTAGCATCAAATCAGCCTCTAATTGAAATGAGTACCAAAAGCTTGTTCTGGTAATAAAGGCGACCGTCACACAAGGCTGACAACCCGGTTAAAAGTCGTGCCGATCTTCTAAAAAGGTAAAAATCCTTAACCTCCTACTATCCCAAAGGTAGTGGGATCGTATTACCTTTATATACACACACACACATCTATATATGCACATATATAAATGTGTGTGTGTGTATCTCTGTCTGTCTGTGAAAACTCTAGAGACCATATTTATTTCCATAACCAAACTCGGCATCTAGCAATAAATTAACAAAATGAGGCTAAGTTTGATAACCAGTAAAATAAAACCCGTAGAGCATTTTAAAGTTTCCACTTCAGGTGAACTCCTACACCTAATAGTATTAGAGGGTCAAATTGTGAATCTAAACCATCGATTGACCCAATCAGACGCACATCAAAAATGTCATCAAAATCGGTCCAGTCGTTTAGAAGTTCAGTGACAAACACACGTACAGAAGATATATATATATGTGGAATGAAACCTGAGGGAATACGATGCAGAGGAAGACCTAAAACCTCCTGGAGTCAGGGAATATGTTTATACATAAGGGAGAAACATCTACAATTTGATTGGATGGACCGACAATATTGGATATTAGTAATCGGACGATGTCAAAGACATTAATCAACCGATGATCTATCTATCCATATGTCCAATAGGTAACTTAATAACTTACAGATATGCATAATATGTTTTCACTGCAGTCCGACATATTTAAATAAGTTGACTTACGAAATTGAGTTTCTCTAACTTAAGGGTTAACAAAAGAATTATATTATATACCGTAAATCAACACAAATAATAACTTGGATTATCTGTTGAAGTCGCTTAGTTTACGCAGTTCCTACGTGATGCCTTTTCAACAGTCATTGTTTCACATTGTTAATAAAACTGAAGTATTACTTTGTGTAATTTGAAACAAATGATACTATTGTTACCACATTTATAATGCAACAATTTTGTCATTGCTAATTAAGGTTGTGAATGATATCATTCATACTGCACATAATGTTCACTTCATTTTATTGCCTGAATAAATATAAACATGTTAAATGTAACATGTTTTTTTTTTAATTTGATTGCGCCATGTCATTATTATAAATGTGATATAATGTACTGGATTTGTAATATTGACACCTATAATGTTTGATTACATGGATAGTACATAAATTCCGTGAGAGCATTCAGTAACTAAAAGTGTCAATCAAGCTAAAATATGTTTTTTTTTCAATGCCATCAGCTTGTCTTTTATGACATATCTGGCTTTGTCCCTGGATTTGGCGGTATTATAATCCATTTCTTAGGTTCGGGCACCGGGAAGAAGGAGTTTGTTACCCCGACTATTTAACTCGTGTCCCAAATGGGAGCCAATGACCGATCACGTTACAGTGAATTTTGATTTACAACCAATCACAATCGTGTTTCACCTCGATAATTATCGAATTTTGATTATCAAAATAAACAAAGCTCCACCTTTTTAATTTTCTAAACAGGCATTATTTTGCAGTAACTGACTCTCAAACAATTACGTTGAATATAGAAAATAATGAACAGATTTCTTCGGCCTAAACATTTGATAATTGTGTGTTCAATAATTCTATCTATCTTCGGGTTTTTACAGCTGCTGCCGTCTTCCCGGGCCAAACCTCCAAAGGCTACGGTCTTGGGCATCTTCGATGCTTAGCCCTCTAGCTTGCATTACTGTCTTCATGTTTTCCTTCCATGTTAACCTTGGTCTCCCTCTTTTCTTCTTTCTGTTCGGATGCCATTCATATAGTTGCTTCGGCCATCGCTCATCTTCCATTCTTAAGACATGTCCTGACCACTTTTAATTGAATTTTTAAATATTGATCTTACCGAGTTATTTCCGAAAAAAACATCAATTAATAACCTATAATACTGGTTATAAAATACAATTTGGCGTGTTTTATTTGTTCTTCACTAGGGTGCATTCTTGCAATATTACGATGCTATTTGCCAATAAAGAGTATGATCAAATTGCAGCGATGAACAAATGGAATATAACCAAACATTAGTCCTCAAACATCACCATTTACATTAAATGTATAAATATTTTAAATTAACTATATTTAAATAATGATGTATGAGTAAACAGCTTAATTTTATTCGTTAAATTACCCTAACAAATGCCACTCTTGATTTCCAAATCCCTTATATAAACTGGAATTCACTCGTGGCATTACTAATGATAATATTATGAGTGATAAATTATAATGAAGCTACAGGAGAATCCTTAAGCTAAACTTGACCTAATTTCCAGACCATGGACAACCATAGGTGTAATTCCTAAAAATATAATTAATTGAAGTTTAAAACAGAAAATAAATTTGAAAGAATGTATAAGACGAATTATATATTCATTCATTCATAGTGTTCTCCTCAAGAGTAGGTCTTTCACTGCAAACTCATCATTCTCCACTCTTTTCTTAACTCAGCTTTCCTTTTTGTATCTGCATACAAACCATTTATTTTAATATTGTCTGTCATCTGATGTATTTTTCTGCCTCTAACTTTCTTTCCGTTGACCATTCCTTCAGCAGGCAGGTTCTTCTTAGCTAGTGGCCAATCCAATTTCTTTTCCTCTTCTTTATGAGTTCCAGCATTGTTCTTCTTTCACCCACTCTGTCTAGCACTTGTTTATTTCTCACTTTTTCGGTCCATTTTATACGTTCTATTCTTCTCCATATCCACATCTCAAAAGCTTCCCGTCGCTTTTCTTCATTACGTCGTAATGTCCACGTCCTTGAACCATACAATGCTACACTCCACACAAAGCACTTCACTAGCCTCTTCCGTAATTATTTTACCAAAGGTCCGCAGAAAATGCTTCTCATCTTGTTGAAAGCTTCTTTTGTCATTGCTATTCTCTGTTTTACTTCTTGACCGCAGTTCATGTTACTACTGATAGTACAACCCAAGTATTTGAAGCTCACCACTTGCTCAATTGCCTCATCTTTAATCCTCATGTTTATTTTCCTTGGTTTCTTCCCTATAATCATGGCTTTCGTCTTATTTATATTTATATTAATCCCATAATCCTCGCACTTATTATTTATCTCCATCAGCATTTTCCTAAGTGTCATTGCATCTTCTGCTAGCAAAGCCATATCATCAGCAAATCTTATACACTTTATTCTTCTTCCTCCCATGTTTACGCCTCCCGTATTTCTGAAGCAGTTATTCATTAAGTCTTCCAGGTAGATGTTGAAAAGGGTAGGTGATAGAGGACATCTTTGCCTTACCCGCCTTCCAATCTCTCGTCCCTCTGACATTTCGTCTCCTATCTTCACTTTTATTCGCTGTTTTATGTAAAGACTACTTATGAGCCTCCTCTCCTTCCAGTTCACGCCAATTTTCTTCAAGATCTTCAGGAGTTTATTCCAATTTACTCTGTCAAAGGCCTTTTCCAGGTCAACAAATACTGCATAAACGTCTTTATCTCTTTCTATATGTCTTTCTCATATTGTTCGTATTAATCCAATTGCATTTCTTGTATCCTGTCCCTTCCTGAAGCCAAACAGTTCTTCCAATTTGCTTTCCATCGTAGAACGTAAACGTCGATTCAATATTCGCAAGAGAATCTTTGCAGAGTGTGATATCAAGCTGATAGTCCTGAACTCTTTACATTTCTTTGCATTGTTTTTCTGGTATTGGTATTAACACTGTCTCAGTCAATTCGTCGGGCCATTCACCTTCTTTATATATATCTTGTTGCATAAATGCACAATTTCCTTCTTTCCTTCACCCAAGCATTAAACCAATTCAATGGGGATTCCATCTACCCCTGCTGTTTTAACATTTTTCATTTCCTTAATTGCCAGTTCAACTTCTTACTTCAGAATTGAAAATCCTTTTTCATCTTCTTATACGTCTCCTTAATTTTCTATATCGAAGTTAGCCGGACGATTTCTTGTCTCATATAGCTCTTCTACATATGTTTCCCATGTATTCATAATTCCCTGTTTGTCTCTTATTTCTTCATTATTTTCGTCCTCAATCAGCCACATATTTTTCCTGCTCTTCTTTCCATTGTCCAAGCCTTTACTTCCTGCTACATTAAATCATATTTTCCTTTCCTCTCCAGATTCTCTAGTAGTTCACATTTCTGCGTCACCCATGCTTCCCTTGCCTTGTCAGTTTCTCTTCTAGCTTCGTTGTTTAGTTTCCTGTAGTTTCTTTTGGCTTTTTCTGTATTGCTATTTTTTCATTTTCTTCTTTCTTCCATTTTCTCTAACATTTTTTCTGTGACCCAAAGTTTCTTAATATTCTTGCTCTCTTTGTATCCTCTTGTTTCCTCTGCAGGTATCTGTATAGAGGTTTTCAAATGACTCCAGTGTCCCTTGGTAATGCCATATGAGATTTCCATGGTAGAGGCTTTCTCCTGAAAATTTTGTTGGAATTTTCTCCTTTCCTCTTCAGTTTTTAGTTTCACCAAGTCAAACTTCTTCGTTGTCTGTCTTCCTCTTATCTTCTTCAGGCAAATATCTACTTCGCCTATTAGTAAGAGATTGTCTGAATTGATATCTGCTCCTAGTAGGGTCTTCGATTTTTCAAGCAGTTTCGGAATCTTCCCTGTATCAGTATGTAGTCGATCTGGTATCGTTTGTCGTCCATAGGGCTTATCCATGTGTATCTTCTCCTTTTATGATGTTGAAACATTGTATTTCCAAATATCATTGAATTCCTTTTACAGAAATTCACCAGTGATTCACCTCTCTTATTCCTTTTTCCTAATCCATATCTTCCAACCGTACTTCCATCCTGTCGTTCTCCTATATAAATAAGGAAAATTATAGCTACCATAAAAATATTATTATAAATCGCAATATTATTATAATATTTCCGAAAACATTATTGAATAATAATGGATCAATACTTTGGAAGTCATTACGAACCATCTTTGAGGTTCCTAATTGAATCCCGTTCGTCCAGCTCGGGACATGGATTTTCCCATAGTGGGAAATTTCTTAAACATATTTTTATTTACTTTTTCTATAGATGTCAGCGAGTGGCATGTGGTTGGTATATCGCCTGAATGAGACATGTAGTAGCAAGGTAAGGTATTACTTAGATACCGGAAGATGTGTTAAATTTTATTACGGACCTTTTTATTCAGGCTTGAGTTTGTTTTACGAATGTGAAAATTTCCAGTCTCGGGACCAGCTGCTTAAAGTTCTTCCCGGATTTTCCCCTTGGATTTTTCCATTATGAAAATATATAGAATCCGAACGTGTTTGATCCCGCGACTTACGAGACTAGAAGCAAGGAAAATAACCTCAAGATCACCGGGGTCGACACGTCAAAGTTTAACGTAGTTTCATACACATATCTGTTGTCTCAATCTTTCAACTAAGTAAACGTTTAGTCGGTGAACTTCGTAGATCCTTCAGCAGTTAAATCTAAATTATTTGATTTCAGTTTTGTTTTGTATACAGAATTTATATCGATGCAAGTGTTCTTGATGAATAAAGTTTTTTATTATTTTAGATGTTTTCCAGGATATTTATTCTATAGGTTTTAGTTATTAGTATGTTTGTATATTAAAGATAAAACTTTCTGTCCACAATATACAAATTTTGTTCTAAATATAGAATAAATATCCAGGAAGAAATCGAAACAATAAAAATCCCTGAACGAAATCTTATGAAACGAGAACACTACCAAAGATCTAAACTATTAACAGAGTGATTCCAAAACTCTATCAACAAACTTTTACAAATTGTTCAGGAATTTTCTTGGTTGCTTTGGCACATGGAATCCATGGTCTCTTGTGACTCATTACCCAGTATGTTCATTGTTTTCATTTATATTAATCGATCTCTGTATCCGTTTACTCTGAGTGTAATTGTTTCTAAATTACAGTATTTCCCTATTTAAAGTAAGTGTTCATAATGTCCACCGCCATGATTATCAAATTCACAGGGGCGCCTTGTGGATTGTCGCACAAGATATAGAATGCCAGGAGATTGGCTCACATCGTTTATGGCTGCTATAATCTTAGCAACTAGATAATACATGTCTGGAAAGGAATCATGTGCGCCAAACTCTTTATGCGACTCCAGGAGAGTCCATGAATGTCAGTGGTGACCGAGATGATTAACGAACAGGACCACAATGACTAATCCATCTTTTCCTTAACTGTTCATAAAGGTACTGCATAACATTCACTGCAAAATGTGCTGGCGTCCCATGTTGAAACCATGTAATTCCATGTAAAAAAATACAAAGGTAAAAGGTAAAGTGATCCCACAACAGGCCTCAGGAGGCCTTTGGGGTAGTAGGAGGTTAAGGCTCCCACTTTTTCTAGACAATCGGCACTTGGTGTCAGCCGGGTTGTCAGCCCTGAGTGACGGCCGCCTTTACCCCAGAACAAGCGTCAGGTACTCATTTCCGTTAGAGGCTGAGTCGACCCCAGGGCCATAGTGCCGCCAGAGGGTTTGGGTCAGTTTAAAAATCCTGACCCCAACGGGACTTGAACCCTCGACCCTCCGGCTTTTAGCTCAGTGCCTTAACCATTACGCTACGTCGTGCCCCCCGTAAAAAAATACAAAGGTAGGTGAGATAAAAAAATGAAATTACAGGGGTAATGGCCACCGCAGAGAATCGGTTCCTTATATCACAACACTCAGAATATCCCCGAACAACTTGTTCAAATTTGTCGATAGAGTTTGGATCCACTCTGTTACCTGAACAATACCGTAAAATAAATAGTGCCTTTTAGCTGTTGAAGATGGTTCATGTTGAAAAATGCCTTTGAAGTTATTTCAATTAAATGGTACTTACTTCAGATCAGTGAATTCGTAGTATATAATTTGTTTTTATACATAACGAAAAACCGCTAATAGTTGTTTCCAAGCTCTGTTACAAGCGTTGTGCAGGACAACTGTAAATATTTTCAATTATACAAGAATATAATTGAATGAATTTAATCCCACGCACAGAAGAAACAACGTTAAGAAAAGTTGGTTCAAATAAATGCAGAGAATGGCCTCCTGATATAATAATAATAATAATAATAATAATAATAATAATAATAATAATAATAATAATAATAACAATAATAATAATCACAACACTCAGAATATCCCCGAACAATATGTTCAAATTTGTCGATAGAGTTTGGATCCACTCTGTATCCTGAACAATACCGTAAAATAAATAGTGCCTTTTAACTGTTGAAGATGGTTCATGTTGAAAAATGCCTTTGAAGTTATTTCAATTAAATGGTACTTAGTTCAGATCACTGAATTCATAGTATATAATTTGTTTTTATACATAACGAAAAACCGCTAATAGTTGTTTCCAAGCTCTGTTACAAGCGTTGTGCAGGACAACTGTAAATATTTTCAATTATACAAGAATATAATAGAATGAATTTAATCCCACGCACGGAAGAAACAACGTTAAGAAAAGTTGGTTCAAATAAATGCAGAGAATGGCCTCCTGATATAATAATAATAATAATAATAATAATAATAATAATAATAATAATAATAATAATAATAATATCCTATGAACTGCAAATCAAGAGGACGTAGGAGTGTGGTCCCCCTACTTTCCAGAAAGCAGTACTCGCTCAATCTCTCTTAATGTGGAAACAAGGCGATTGATATAATCCTGTGAAGATCATCTTCCTCACTTCCTGGTTTAGGCATTAGTTACCTTTTCCGTCTTCACTAATATATCTAAGACCATCTCTTCCGAGGAGGTCCGATATCTCTTCTTCCTCTCGGAAAATAATGTAAGATTTTATTTGGTAATCTACTCTCTTCCATTCTTTCTACATATTCTTTCCATTGAACCTTGTTGTTAAATATATTTTCTTTTATGGAGTAGATCTGAAGAAGAATAATACATAATGGTAGTTAATAATTCGTATGAAATGATGCCTGAACGATTGATCAACATATGTGATATTGTTTCACCTTATCACCTAAAACAAAATCTATAATATTATATTCACGAGAAGTAGTCTTCCTCGATGGATGAGGTATTACATTTATTCCAGAACATCCATTGATATCCTGAGGGTGTCACTCGGAGAATCTAAGTATTACTCTGTATTCAAAGGGTCTTAATACTGAAGTTAATACGGATTATATACACTTGTAGGTTTTCTCGGCCGGTGTCTTGATTCTTGTTTGTTTCGTCTTCCGGGCAAAATGGCAGTTTTCATGAAACTCGACGTTTCGTCTACTACTGCGGTAGACATCTTCAGGAGATTCTGCGTGCTGTTTGTGAACTCCTCAGCAGTCGTCTGCAGACTGTTCAGGAGTTCATAAAGAGCACACAGAATCTGCTGAAGATACTTACCGCAGTGGTAGACGAAACATCAGGTTTCAAGAAAACCGGGCCACGGCCATTTATACAAGAAGAGGAACCAAACAGGAACTAATATGGGTTGTAATAAATGAATATCTGCCAAACATTATATGATGATGGGCGGTTGCTATGATGTTTTTCCTGGAATAAAAAGAGAAACTGGTTTATTAGTTTCTCTACTAAATAATGTTTTAGTGGAATGTTCTTTGTGTGATGGAATTTTGAAGATGTGATTCAAAAGTAGTTTGTTCCAAATGGGCGTGCAGTTAATGCAGATCTTTATTCTCAAGAACTGCAAAAATTCATGAAAATTTTAGACGGACTTACATAATAACAGTTAATGGAAATATAGTTTTCTTGCAGGACAATACGGGACCCCATACTGCAGGAACAACCATGACAAATAATCAGGAACTGGGAGGAACTGAACTGCTACCACAACCAGGATATAGTCCTGATCTTACATTTCAGATTATTATCTGTTTCGATCCATGGTCAATTCTTGAGTAAACTTTGGGAATCACTGAAATCACCGAAGCTCTGGAAGTGGATCTTAACTAATCCTTTGCATCACAAACCAGAGTCTGGTACCGTTGCGGATAAAAAAACCTCGCTGAAATATGGCTCAAGAGCTCAGAATCTGATAGTTTCCACTTTGAAGAGTTTTTTTTTAAATTTATTGTCAGAAAACATTGGAAGTAAAATTCTGTTTAAAGCTGACATTGCCTACTCGTATGAGTAAGTAAAATAATAATAATAATAATAATAATAATAATAATAATAATAATAATAATAATGATACTCACAATAATTGTGTGTGTATATATATATATATATATATATATATATATATATATATATATATATATATATTATACGAGAAACGCCAATTAATATATTACCTTACACTGGGTAATGGTGAGGTCAAGATTAGAGCAAATATAAATTTAGATTTATTTTAAAATATGCCAATGCTCTGCGCCCCTTATTTCTTGTGGTAGGGGATTCCAGTTGCGAGATGTGAAGATGATAATGTGTGACATGGAGTGATGAGATGTCCTATGTTGCGGTATATTAAGCAAGATACTATGATGTGAACGTGTGTTTAAGTTATGGTTGGAGGATAGATACTGGAAACGAGATGATAAATAATTGGGAGTCGAGGTATGTAGGATCTTAAATAAGAGAATTACACAGTGCGATTTTCTTCTCTTTTAGATGTAGCAATGACAATTTATGGAATAATGAAAGAATGTGTATTTTCGGACATTAAATACGAATCTGATACACATATTACGGACACGCTGCAGTTTGTCCGAATTATGTCAGTTAGTAGAACGTCACAATAGTCAAAATGCGGCATCACTAAGGTTTGAATTAAAATTCTTTTAAGAGCTGTAGGAATGTATGGTGTTGTTTTAAGATCTATATCGCCTATATTGATCGCCTATAAATTATTTTACTCTTGCTCAATATTATCACAGATACGATTATAGCTGAATGTGAACAAGGAATAAATAGATAACCAATAAACATAACTAGTTAATTTTAACAGAGTTTATGCGCGCTGGGCCCGACTATTACGCAGATTTGCTTAATTTCATAAACAACTGCTAGTATATAATAAACAATACTTTGACCTATATTCTATTGTATTTAGCGAGGTATATAACGAGACCATGATAGAGGAGATCATAGGACACTAAATGCTTGCAGTAAATAATTAATCACAATGATTAATTTAAAAAATGGACTATCTTTAATTAGAAAGTAGTCATATAAATTAAATTAACAAAATGACGGCTGTAATGCAAAATTATGAAAAAAAATTAAGGTTAACATAATTGATAATAACTCTCTCCAATAACATTACTATAAATATCCAACAACATTTGAACTATATACACTCATCCAAAACAATACTTAACTCTCAGTTTCTGTAAACAGCCTTTTAAACTTACATGACTATTGAATCTTGAGGTAATGGCCACATTGCCAAAAGAAAACAGTTCCACTCTTGGAGAAAAGTCTCTTCCTACCTTAGGAAGACTTCCAGTTTATGCGAAGCCAGTCACCCACTGCTTCCACCGAAGCCAGAACCAGTCTGCTTAACGTTTCGTGTCGCCGGGGACGGACATCCTCTTTCGCGCAGTGCATGCGCGCAGAGGAGTGGAGGAAAAGGGTGAGTTCGGAAACTAGCGGACACAAAAGGAAAGAGGATCGGGGAAACACAAACGTAACAAGTCTCCACAGACATAGGGGCAACACAAACGTTCAAAAAATTACGCATACACGGTACAGGAAGAATATTTTTGAGACGCTTTAGGCAATGCATTATGGTGAAAAACATTTTAGATGTTTGTTTTACTTGGGCTTTCCAATTTAAATTTAAATCTAAGTAAAGACCCAAGTTTTTAATGACGTCGGTATAAGGAATATGTTCATTATGTAATATGACAGTCGGCATATCACTATTGTTTATGGAGTTTAATAGTATTGGATGTACGATAATTATTGCTTGCGTTTTGTTTACATTTAGTTTTAGCCCATATTGTCTGGCTCATAAAGATATATGTCTGATATCAGTGTTTACTTTGTCAATGAATTCGTTAATTTCGTCAGGCCTAAAGTGTGTGTAAATCAGTAAGTCGTCGTTGTAAAGATGATGCTTGCAGTTTTGTAGTTTCTTGGTCACGTCATTAATATAAATTTAGAAGAGAAGAGGAGCGAGGACGCCGCTTTGAGATACCCCTTTCCTCACAAAGTGCCAGGAAGAAATGAGATTATTAATAGAAACTGATTGCTGACGATTAGTGAGGTAAGATCTAAACCAATCAAGGTAGTTTTCCGACAGATGTAGTCTCTTTAGTCTCGCTAGCATAAGTCTATATCTACTATGTCTAATGATTTACTGTAGTCGAGTAGGACTATTGCGGTGAGTTTGCTTTTGTCCATTGAGTCTCTTATGTCCTCTAAAATGTCAAGTAGTGCAGTACTTGTATGATGTCCCGTTCTAAACCAGACTGATTCTCGTCACGTAAGTCATGTGTGGTGATATAGTCTGTAAACAGTGAATGTATTATATGTTCCAGTGCTTTAGACAAACAGGGAAAATACTAATTGGTCTATAATCATAGAGTGTTGTACGGGTATTTGATTTCGGTGTTGGATGAACTAGAGCCATTTTCCAGAGTCTGGGATAGGTCCCGGTCGTTATAGAGGCAATATAAATGTGGGTTATTGTCGTCAGAATAATACCAATTTTATACGAAAGTAATTGTTATATTGTCTATTCCTTATGCTTTAGATTTAATACGTAATACTGCTCTTTTGACGTCTTCAGGTGAGTTGTATGAAAAAAAAAATGTCTCATGTGGGTGGGGAATATGACACTAGTTCATCTATTGCCTGTTGTTTGTGTTGCGGGTTGTTGTCACTAGTGAGGTGGATGAAATGGTCATTCAACTCTTCTAGCGGTAGGTCTGCTTTTTATACCTATAGTGTAGTCAGAATCTTGTGAGAAAAAAATCGTTCATATACCAAAACTTCAACAAAACCCTTATGTTTATGGTTTTCAACTATATTGTTTTATGTATATAGTGGTAGCCCAGCGGTCGAAATTCGACCACAATTCATATTTTTTTTTAAGTTTGTCACAAATAAGTCATTATACATTAATTTTCTATTTATTGTAAAAATATGAACGATAGGAAATACGTGATATAGTTTGGCTAAGCCATATATAAAAACAATTTGTGTACTATTTATACAATTTTAATTTGCATTTGGCCTATTATTATGTGTATGGGAATATATATCCCTTCTTCTTTGTCTCTCACTCCGACCCGTCAATGTTCTATGTCGAGGCATAATGGAAGTAGGTGCGAATATGTAAATATAAAAAAAAATACTTAATGAAATTACTGAAGCAGTGATTAGACAGGCTTTAATTTCAATTTAAATAATAAAATGTCCTCATTTTTTTAAACCACTACTAATAAATACTCGAGAGTACGTCAATTCACATTACTGCTGCACAATTTTCTTTTTACAACAATGCACTTTCAGTATGAACGTAAACAAATGAATGAGTACACAAATGAATGAGTAATACACATAAATTCCTAGAGAATTTATTTTATTTTGTTTACTTTAATATATTTGTAACCCATATTATACATAAATATTATTTTTCTGCACTCCTCCTCTGTATGAACTTTAATTATGCCAAATATCGCACTCCTCCCGTGCGCAATATGCTTAAAAAAGGAGTACAAAGTTTTGTGTTCACGTATTAATGTATAGATGAGCCTTTATACAAAATCAATTTGAATGTAATCTTTAGGCTTTCATGGCCGATCTCACAATTTTTTGATCGAGTTTGTAGACGCTTTAACATTTGAAATGTTACATATTATATTTTGCATAAATTTTAATAAATACTATAAATTGTTGAAAAAGATTAAGTATGAAATTCAACACTGTATTTACTTTTACACCTGCGGAAAAGCTAGGATAAACCATCAGTCAGTTTGTTCCATACCGAGAGTTTAAATCCGGAACGTTCAGAACACGAACATCAAACGGTACTTCTTGAGCCAATTTGCTCCTCGAAATGTATGTTTTTCTTCTTGAAATAACTATAAACGGATGGAAATATGAATGAAATGTGTGCATTTCTTCTGATAGTTTGACATATCACAAGTCGGTTTTATTAGTCATAAATAAATAGAAGTAACATTTGTCAAAGATTAAACTTATTTCTCTTCCACCCGAATTCATATCGAACATATTCCAAGCCAATCAAATCCACGACAATACCCACAACACGAAACTGAAATTCAACCAAATTGGAAACTTGAAAACGTGTTTCTGGAACGCGAACACAACGTCTAACTTTTTTCGCGGCGTGATTGATATGTACTGCATACAAACCAAGACCAATTAAAACCTAATTACTTAGTAACATTTACAAATGAAATAACTTAAAAAGTCCGCCACGAAGGAACTGCGTAAACTAAACGAATTCTTCAGCAAATCGAATATATGGTCCCAATTTGATAATTATTAGAAAAACGTTTATTTCGTTAAATTGGAGAAACCGAATTTGTATGCCTACTTATTTAAAGTGTTGGACTGCAGTAAAACAAACAATGCACAACTGTAGGTTGTTACCTATTTGTACTGTTGTGTAATTTGGCACCAATTTAAATAATAACTATCGATTATTATTTTAATTACCTACTTTATTAGATAGATCTTCGGTTGATTAATGCCTTTGACATCGTCCGATTCCTAATAGTCAATTTTGTCGGTCCAATCCAAACTCTTGCTTGTATATGTTTCTCCTTCATGTATAAATATATTCCCTGACTCCAGCAGGTTTCATTCTGCCTCGTCTTCCCTGAGGTTTCCATTCCAAAACACATTTTGATAGTGCAGATGGATTCGGTATGGGTTATTCTGTTTTAGGTTTATAGGTTAATAAGGGATGTTTGGGCGCCAAGACTATGAAAGGAATTCTCCATGTATGAGAACTTGGGTTGCTAGGGCTGGAAATATGTAGAGCTGAGGTTCTTTTCTGCACGGAAACCAAATGATTTGGCCGACAAAAGGCTGTGATAGATGAATTTTAATAATCGTGATCTATTGAAGTAGATACCAGTTACACGATTTATAATTGAATGAGTCATTTTGAAAAGGGATAATCTATTGCTGATAAAATTTTACAGGAGAGGGAAAAAACTGATTCAGTTTGTCTAGGATAAAGCTATGAATCCAAAATTTCTACTGAATAATTTCCATGCCCATTCACGTTCACTTACCGATTTACATGACTTTCTTGATTATGGTTTTCCCAAAAAAGTAATTACAATTTTCCGGAGATGATCCCTTTTCGAAATGAACCAAGAAACGTTTACAAAATGAAACACATATCTTTGAAAAAAAATATTATTGCGAAATAACTATATACATGGAATAATACTGTATACATTTTATTGTATTTCATCATTTGGAAGTGACTATAAAAAAGTACATCCGAAAAATTTCATCATTGAACATCTTCGGCGTTCTCTACTACTTGAGCTGTATAGGCCATTTGAATAAATCATCATAATAATGTCGATGGATATCAGGAATGTACTGATGAAGTTTCTTTACATCATCCATTTTTTTGTGATTGATTTGTATTTTGCTGGTGTAGGCAGGGTGTGTTTTCACATCTGGTATTTGCAGTATTTCTGGGGGCTTTAGTTTGAGCAAGTTGAACTCTTGTTCGCTGAAAATGGTGTCAATGAATTTCCGGCCGATTACAGTTCTAGGCTTGTCATTATTAGACTCAAATTCGTAAAATGTTTTTATTGCAAAATAATGTTTTTGTTCTTTTGGAACACCTTTACCCATACTCTGTATACGGAGTGCCTTGCATTAAATAAATAATATATAAATAACGATAGTAGCATGGTTTTAATATTGTTTACTCTGATAACACAAACAGACTGCAAGAGGATAGATATGCAGCTGAAGTCAAGATCACATTCGTGCGTCAGTCCGTTCGAAAAGGGAACAACTCGGCGAGTTGATCCTTTTTCGAAATGACTACATGAAAGATAAAGTCAGAAAGTGGAAAAAGAATTGTGTATTTGATCATTTCTCACGCGGAATCGATGTAAGGACGTATGTAAACATGGAATAACGAAAAAAGTGAATTTCACAAAAAATCGTAGATGATCCCTTTTCGAAATGACTGATTCAATTATAGTCACACTTAATGTCGGACAAGGTACTGATCGCAGGAACGCGCTTGGACTTCAACATGGAATCTCAGTAAGATTATTACTATTAAATTTCCAAATATTGAAATTATCGCGAAATTATCATGTCGATTATTATTTCAACTCCCACCTTGGTGAGTTACGCTACGCAGAGCGCAGAACTAACATAACATCGTTCAGTTAGATATAAGGAAAACTTCGTTTACCCTCTCCCTGTAATAGTGTCATGAGGTCATTACCTTGTTGTGATATAACTCTTTACTATATTGGCTGACATCGATTCCTTATGCCCAAAGAAGGGATCGCCGTCTTTTCATTGGACATGGCTCCACCAAGTTTACGCCTTTCGGATCGTACCGTTTTACCATAAGTTTGTACCCTGGGAAATTCCGATCTAAGTTTGTTATATAATTTTGTTTAGGTCAGTGGCCTCCTTCCCGCTTGTTTGCTGGCTTGGTGTGCTAGTAGCTTGTCTGATTTCTTATTTGGAGTTGTTTAACTCCACGCCGCGCCGTAGGTTCCAAACCTTAAATCAATTATTTGTTCTCAACCTGTCACCAAGCTTAGTTTAAGATCTCTGATTGCTGGTCTACAAAGAAACGTCTGGTAATCCGCTAGCACAATGTATTTCCTCAAATGTTAACTCTTTTGTCATCTTTTCATATATGTCACTCGACTATAGCGGTACGATATACTTTCTAAATGATTCCCGTAATAACTAACTGATAGTTTATTCGTAATCCAATCAACTTCTTTAATTTAATTTTATTTATAATTAATTATATAAAAATCGAATTCCTCGAGTTCTTGCGATTCGATTGCATATACATTTCGTATATCTTCGACGATTATTTCATCCTCTAGTGATTTAACGTATTTTTGATAATAATACTCGTACTGATTAATTAATTATTTTAATGTCTCAATTTAGGAGAGGCTGAGTGAATTATTTTGGATCAGTAAGCTTTCCTCTTCCATTCGCTGGACATGTCCGTACCATCTTAATTGCTGCGTTTTAATATAATCTAAAATAATGTCTTCGATCTTAATTTTCTCCCTTATAACTGAGTTTTTAATTTTTCTCTTCTTGAAATTCTTGCTGCCCTTCGTATGAAATTCATATCCGTTGCCAAACGATACTTATTTATTTTTGTTGTTAATGCAAAATTTCTGCTCCATATGTAATTATGCTTTTAACAATTGTATTATATATATTAATTTTATTCATATTACTTATATTTTTATCCCATTATATTACTTCATTAATACATAAAATAAATTAAACTAATGTATATTATAGGATACATTGTCAACTTGAAGGTTATTTAAATTATAGGGTATACATTGCTAATAACCAAACATGGCGATTGCTAGAGTAATTTTTTTATACCGCGTTTTATGTGAACCCCCACTTTTAATGTCCATATTTTGCCAATTTTTGGATAATACCTTTCTCCGTTCATTTTAATGGCATATGCTGAGTTTCGTTGTGAAACGTTTAAAATTACTACTGCTAGAGCCAATTATAAATTTTCGTTTCAGGTGAACTCTTACACTAATTGTCCGATTTATCTGGTTAACGAACTTGGCCTATTTTATTTAACAGCCATATGTCAAGTTGGTTTCAACGAAACAAAAATTACGGCCGCTAAAATGGTAACGAAACTCGCACACACACACACACACACACACACACACACACACACATACATACACACACATACACCCACATATAGGCTACCTATATAATTGTGCCACGAAGTAATGAACAATAAAACTAAATATGCCTATGTGAAAACACATATAAATTCGTTATGTAATGGAAATAAACAATTAATGAGATATGAGGAAAATTATGAAGAAGTGGCTAAATGTATATACCTAGGATCTATAAAATTACATATGACTGGTTTCCCATAAAGATCACGTAGGTCCGTTTCATGTAATCTTCTCGAGCCTGTCTTTTCACCTCTCTTTGGTTCAAAAAATTGTATTAATAAATTAATTCCCAAATACATGTAACCTTTTTTTATCCCTAAAAATAACAGTCCATGAATCACGTCGATATAATATAACTGGGAGAGTAACAGTTTTATAAATATATTTTCAGTGTGATTTTTTTAGAGTAGTTGGCACCACAAGAGTCCCTGTAATGCATAATAGCATTCATTTCCAGAATTGAACCTATGAATAATTCATGATTAGTTTATAATTAGTTTATAATTACAAACAGAAATGAGGTGCATATTGAAATTAAACATGGGATCAATTATGGAAATATATGCTATTATACATTTACAGGACTCTTGATGTACAACGTCTCTAAAAAAACGTTAAACTCAAAATACATAAAACTTTTATTCTCCCAGTTATGTTATACGTATGCGAATCATGGTCTCTTACTTCAAGGGTAGCAGAATAAGAACAACACTTGTTGGTGAATTGATAAATATATAAGCAAAGTGTAATAGCATCAATACCCAAAAATTTTACGTAAGCTTGATGTAAGGCGAGCTGCCGGCTGGTAGGCCTAGGGCCTTCTAGACCTATAGAGCTTGGAAAAGTAAAATAAATTAATTTAACGGAACCTAATTTTTTGTTATCTATTGTGTTGTTTGAATGCAGGCTTTCACGGCGGGTAATCATAATGTTGAGTGTTATGTGGCCGTGGACCATTACTTGTGTTCCTACCAGACGTTTCTCCCTCAACTGCGGAGGACATCTTCAGTGGCGAGTACTTCTAGGTGTTGTTTTGTGGTCGGAGGCTCGACTGTGACCTAAAAGTACTCGCCACTGAATATGTCATCCGCAGTTGAGGGGGAAACGTCTGGTAGGAACACAAGTAATGGTCCACGGCCACATAACCCGGAATCACTCAACATTATGATTACCCGCCGTGAAAGCCTGCATTCAAACAACACAATAGATAACAAAAAATTAGGTCACATAACCCGGAAACACTCAACATTATATTGTGTTGTTTTTTATTTTATTTATTTATTTATTTATTGTTCTATCTACTCTGTTATTACTAGACATTATTTTATTGATATGAAGTGTCAACAGCACGTACCCTTTAGTGCACATGCGACCCATATTTGTAAATATAGGTTTTTTATCTTACCTTTAGATTAATAAAGTCCTACTACTGCTACCACTACTACTACTATTACTACTACTACTACTACTACTACTACTACTACCACTACTACTACGCCACTACTACTACTACTACTACTACTACTACTACTACTATTACTACTGCTGCTGCTGCTGCTGTTGCTGCTACTGCTACTTTAAGGGAGGAGGGAAAACTACAAGTATTCGACAATAAAGTTTTTCATCATCATCATCCGGTATCATGGCAGCTGCCGCCGTCTTCCGGAAATCAAACGCCATTCCTCTCTATCCATCCATTGATCTTCCTCCATTCCTCTGATATGCATAGCTGCTTGTACCTCTTCTATCCAAGTTTTCTTCGGTCTTCCTCTCTTCGTCCTTTCCATTGGGATCCATTGCATAACAATTTTTGGCAATCTTTGCTCTGGCATTCGTTTGACATGAGCATACCACTGCAATCTTTTCTTTTCTATGATGTCTATATGATGTCCGGCCCCTCTTGTACACCCATAATTTCCCTTATTTCTTTATTTCGTATTCTGTCCGTTCTGGATTTTCCAGCTGAATTTCTTAAAACATCCATTTCTGTACTTAAAATTATTTTCATTTCCCTGGTAGGATGCTATTATAGCATCGATACATAAGAAGGGAGACAAGAGAAAGTGTGAAAATTATATAGGCATATCAGTAACTAGTACATTAAGTAGAATAAAGTTTTTATGAAAAAAATTGCTCGAACAGAAATGAACAGATAGACGAATGGAGACTACTTAACGGGTAGCTACATGATCTTCATAGTAAACAAGATATATTAAGAATGCGATGGCCGGTACATTTGGCATAAATGGGGAATGATAGAGGGGCATGGGAGCTTCTTGTAGGAAAACCAGAGCGAGAACGCTTAGTTGTAGACAGAGAATGAGTGGGAGAATAGCATTAACCATGATTTCAGAGAATTAGAATATACAGAGAATAATTGAAAAACTTCAGCTCAGAATAGAGATGTATGGAAAACTTATGTCCGCACGGCTATGAACCCACGGGTTCAGTAGTGCCAGTGGGTAAGTATATATATATCCGGCGGTCACAATCGTGTTTTTTTCTGAACTAAACTCGATATACAGTATATAATTATCATGGTGATTTTTAGTATTCACTCGATTGGATCGATGAAAATATGTAAACATTTTTAAATAGTGAATTTCCGAGATTCTGTAAAACACTTCACAAATGTATGTTGTACATTATTTTTTGCGCGATCTTGTTTTCAAAATAATAAATAATAGTAAAATAATAACATGTTCGTTGGAAATATTTGCGTTAATTATAAATAATTGACTAACGTTAACAGTGTGGGCAATGTTTATTAGTTGAATCTACTGGAGGCCATGAGAGCATTTAGTTATAAAATGGCGTTAAGTATGTATTTATTGTCTTATATTGTTTCAAATAAAGTTCAGTTCATTTAAAATGCAGCGATTTGTTTCATATAATGTATATTAACACTACCTTTTGGATATTTTTTGTATATACATTGTATGCAGTATACATAGAGGGCAGTGGTTTTATTTTCCACACGCGTTTTGTAATATGTAATATTACAGTATAGTTATTTTATTACAGTATAGTTATTTAGGTTGGCAACACCGAAATGTAGAAAGTTGAACATTCAATCATGGTCGCCATTGCTGTAAGTACGGCAAAACGCACTATCGCGCAAACAATACATTTTCATGAAAACAACCTCCTTCGGAATTCGCTAAAATGTAGATATAAATTTGTAAGATCATATGTTGTGACTTTCACAAGCCACTTGCGCTAGTGGTCTGAAATTCTGAGTACAGTTCATGAGGTCCCGGGTTCGATTCCCAGTCAGACCACAGGGAATTTTTCTTAAAGGAAATTGTTCCTATAACCCTCCACTGTTTGCATTTAGGTTACGTTTAGTTTTAAGGACTCTCCTGGCAGTTTACTGTCACACACCATCTATCATATGTAACGCAACTTTATGGAATTAATCAAATGAAATATATTTTACTGTGATATTTTGTCTATTAAGATGTTCCTGTTTCTACATATGACAAGAGATCACACACATGATTTATACAGCAATTTATTGTGGTCTAGGCTCTGGGCATCTAGGAGGGGCTCCAATATTACTTTTAGACCTGTACTGCCCTAAGTTGACACACAGGCTCGAAGTCATGAGGAAGTACATGAGTGTGCCCTATTATATCACCAAAACCAAATATTTTAAGTACCTATGTTTTGCTACGCCAGGTTAACTTTTTTACCTAACGTGAGATGATTTAAAGGTTATATGAAATTAAATGAGATAACTTAGGAGGGAAGAGGTGAGACAACTTTGGGAAACGGGAGAACCCCAAGAAACACTTTAAAAATCCCGTTGTGTTCCACCACCAATACTACTTCGGAACCGCCACGCTTCGATTTTAAGTCATCAGATGGAAATATGCACACGCTAGCCGCGTGTTCACCGAAACGCTAGAATTCATTTTTATGGCCTGAATGAACATTGAACTAAAAATAAGCTATGTAGCTCAAATAACAATAATAGGCACAGTGTGATGTTCGCACGAATTCTAATTAAATTTCCATTGTGAATAATAAATTAAATCGAGCCAATGAATAAAAGTGTTGGATGTTATATTGACGAGAAAGTTTCTATAAAATTTGCTGATGTTTCACTAGCACATTTCACGCCACAAAGAACAAAGTAAACATGTTTTGACCTTCCTGAGGCTTTTAGCAACGTTAATGATTATTTGATGTATTGGAGGCACAAGTATAAAAGTATTTTATTTGCATTACACAAATTGAAATCCAGTCCATCACACATGATGCAAAATTATTTCTAACTAATTAACATACTCTACTATGAACTGCAGATCAATGAAAACGGTGAACTGTGTGAGAAACAATGTCATCTGGCAAACATGAAAATCAAACTCCCACTCCAACCAATCATTTTCCACTATGCACAAGACTGTCGATATCGACATAGGAATTCAGATGGGACAAACAATACACAATAAAGTCAGTCTTCCAGGAATTGCGTAAGTTAAGCCAGTTCCCCAGCAAGTCGAATTTAATGACTCGATTTGTTGGTTTACGGAACATGCATTTATTTTGTTAAATTGGAGAAACTCAATTTCTGATGCCAGATTATATGAAAGTGTGAAATTCAGAGAAATCCAACAGTAAGTTATTCCCTATTTGTATTTTTTGTACGATTTCACACCAATTTAAATAAAAGCTACCTCCTAATTTGTTTGCTGATGATATGACTTTGCTAGCAGAAGATTGCAATGACACCGAGGAACATGCTGATGGAGCTAAATGACAAGTACGAGGATTACACTGGGCAACAAAAAAAGATACTTTTTGTTTTGTCTCGGGAAAAAAAATGTGATTCTGATAGTATATTTTCTCCAGAATTCAAATATGATATCGGTTCTTCTCCAACATGCAAGATTTCCTAGAGACAGGAATTTATAATTTCAAACACTTCAATATTTTCTACATTCGTAACTACACAATATTCGAACATTCGGATTCACGTAGAAAGTAAAAAAGACGATTTTCTGCCATATTCCGCCTGTGGAGCATCCCTGTTGATGGCCCAACAATAATCGGCCAGTATATTAGGATTCCATATGCCTTCATATATCTTTTCCATACCTTAAATCTCCTGATGAAAATGTTCTCCGTTTTATTTTACAATGGAAAAATGGACGAAAAAGCGTTTATTAAAAAATAATTATTTAAATCCTAATTGAAATTGAAATAAAAAAAAACTGTGGGTGATGGAGAAATTCCGTATACATATTTAAAAATACGATAAAACACTGCATTAAGTACAACTATGGTACTCAAGAGACAAAAATCATGTTGACCAGTGTTATGGGATGAAGATAAATACAAATAAGACGATGGCCATGGTTATAGGAAGAAAACCAAGGAAGGTAAACATTAGGATTAAAGATGAGGCCATTGAGCCAGTGGAGAGATTTAAATACATGGGTTGTACTATCAGTAGAACTTGCGGTCAAGAAATAAAGCAGAGGATAACAATGGCAAAAGAAGCTTTTAACAAGAAGAGAAGCATTGTTTTGCGGACCTTTGACAAAAGAATTACGGACGAGGCCAGTGAAATGCTTTGTGTGGAGTATAGCATTGCATGCTGCAGAGATTGGATATTAACGACGGAATGAGGAAAAGCGACTGGGAGTATTTGAGATGTGGATATGGAGAAGAATGGAACGTATAAAATGGACAGACAAAATAAAAAATAAAGATGTGCTAGACAGAGTGGGTGAAGAAACAACAATGCTGGAACTCATAAAAGAAGAGGAAAGGAAATTGGAATGGCCACTGGCTAAGAAGAAACTGCCTGCTGACGGATTCCCTAGTAGAAATGGCCAACGGAAAGAAAGAGGCAGAAAAAGACATCAGATAATAGACAATATTAAAATAAATGGTTTGTCTGCGGATACAAAATGAAAATAGTGGATAATACCGAGTTTGCAGTGAAATACCTGCTCTTGGACAGAAAACTATGTATGTATGTATGTATTTATTTCCCATTATTTTATTAAAAATATTGAATGCATTAAAGGAAGTCCACAACCTTTAAGAAAAGTTATCAATCTACAGAGACAGAAGGCTGCAACATGTGTCCCGAATGTCACCAACTAGGATAACCAATGCAGTTCTTCGGTATCGCTCACGAGGATGACGATGGCCTGGACGTCCGCAGACACGAATTGTAATTACTGTCTAGTGGAGGCGGAAACAGGTGAACATTGGTCTATATTCATGAATGGTGCATGATGATGAAATAGCCTACATTAAACATGTTACATATTGTAGGATATAATCAGAACTTAAGGGTTAATTGAATTGTATGGTATACATTTCAACGAAAAAAAAATGGCTATTTCAGGAGTCAATTTTAAGTTCAGCTTCAAGTTAACTCCCACTTCTAATAGTCGTATTTTGCTTATATCTGGAGAATACCTTACGTGTTTTATTTTAACCCATTCGCCTCAAAACACAGTTAAATGGTCTTCAACTCATAAAACTATGCTATTATATATTTTGGAATATTTTGTACATCCCTAGGCAGGATAATCTTTTGCTAACATTTATCAATAGTAGAAGAAGGTGTTTTTGCCTTCACCTTTATTGTGATCTCTAGTAGTTATTTTTTTTTGAATGTCTGAAAATAGACAATATAATTTACTGTAACTTTAATCCGATTTCTGGGAAAATGCATTGAGTATTTAAACCTGAAGAGAATATGTTAATAACGTGATATTAAGTTTCGTTGTGAAAAATAGAAAATTTTGATCCGTAGAACGATTTTTAAATATCCATTTCTGGTGAGCTCTTACACCTAATTGTCCAATTGTGCTGAATAACGAACTGGAGGATGTCTGGATGTTTTATTGAATGGTGATTGTGTGGCTTGTAGCTTTTCTATATTATGCCAATGACCAAATTATTTCTATTTAAATTTTTTTGTTATGATAAAATCTATGTAATTTATAGAATCGTTATTTTCTGTTTCCGATGTGAAGTTTATTTTTTTCATGCACTCTGTTTAGTTCTATTAAAATATCTTTCTCTATTGAATTATCATTGTCATAAATTATTAGATCATGATCTACATATCTTGTTATTAGTTTTATGTTGAAATGTTCCTTCAGTTTTTCGAAATGTTTCACTTCTAAGTTTTGTAAGAAAATTTCAGACAAAATACCAGAAGTAGGGTTGCCCATAGACATACCGTAATTTTGTGTAAATTATTCGTTATTGAATTTGAAATAATTTTGTTTTAGAGATGTGATGAAAAATGGGTATAATGAAGAAATTATTAATAAATGAATTAAGAAACGAAAGAGAAAATAATAACTAACAAATAGAACACAACGAAGTAGGGAAACTGATAAAAGGCATAATAAGTGGGTATCATTAATATACACTGGTATAGAAACACAAAAGCTAGCAAAAATCCTCAAAAACATGAAAAAACATAAACATTGCCTACAGAACAAATAACAAACTAAATAATATAATTTCAAATAAAATAGAAGAAACGAAATATATATATATATATATATATATATAAAAATAAAGGAATTTATAAAGTGAATTGCAATTGCTATGACAAATTTTATATTCGAAAAACGACTAGAAACTTCACGACAAGATTTAATCAACATTTCAGAGATTTCTTGAAAAATGAGGGTAAATCCAGTTTTTCCAAATACATAGCATAGTAGAATCAGGACATCAATTCAACACAATAGACAATGTATATCGATCCTACATAGAGAAAACGATACATCGAAAATCAACGTTCTCGAAGAATTAGAAATCATCAAGGAAACCACAAATAAACACCTACTGAATGTGAACCCTCTGTACAAAATAATTACCAACAACAGTTAGTATCAAAATGAAAGCAGAAGATGATACTTCAGTTATCGGAAGGCCTCCTATAAAACAGCACTGCAAATTATTGAGGACGACTGAGATATCAGGCACCTTTTAAAATTCTTAATACAGTGGTGTAAGTCATTTTTCTTCGTTTTGAGACAAACAGTGTTTTACTTATCGGTATATAAAGAATTAAGTTAGCTTAAAGGAGATATTTATTATCATAATTAATTATGTTAAATTTTTTATGTATCTGAAATACAGTATGCAGTATCTTCTTTACAACCATGTACAGGAATTAATTAAAGAAGTAAGGTCGACTTGATTAATTAGAAAAATCGGATTATTAGATGTAACAGATCATCTGAAACGAAACTTAAAAATAAACTAGCGTACGCATTTTTGCATATTTCAGAACGAAACTCAGTACATGCTATTAAAATAAACCGAGAAACATTTCCTTCAAAAATCACTGAAATCCAAAATTAGAGGTAGTGTTTATCTGAAATCCGAAATTCGAAATTGAGTCTAGCGACTGCCATGTTTAGATTTTTGCAACATATTCCAATAAATTTAATTAATCCTTAAATTAGCAACGTATCGTGTAAGATGCTTTGTTTAATGTATTCAATATTTTAATAAAGTTCTGCAGCTGTGGTTTCGAGGTAGCGTGCTGCCTTGTCACGCAGCGGGACTGGTTTGGATTCCCGGTTGTGACAAGTTTTCTGATTAAGTTTTTTTCGGAGTTTTTCCTCACTTGTAAGACAAATGTCAGCAAACGTTAAGGCCCTAACTGCCCCAGAACATCATATGGCCATAATTATCATCATTCACACGCGCCTTGGAGTAAGTGTAGGATTAATGACTCTACTAGCGCACCACTATCACCATCATCTTCTCCCATCATTTCATCGGGGCAGCCATAATCCCACCTTCTCGGCACTCCAACTTCCGAAGTGGGTTACAATTACGCCAGTGCTAGGGGAGAACACCAAATTTGTCGAAAACACAATCTGGGGCACTGAATAAAAAATATTTTTAAAAAATAACAGAAAAATTAATAAGTAAATATTTAAATTTGTGTCAAATTATACAAAAATATAGACTACAACACATAGGTATTTACTTACGGTTATGCACGTTTTATTTTAATTGCATCCCGACGCTATTAATTAAGCTGACATCAGAAAAATTGAGTTTCTTCAATTCAATAAAAGAAGTATAGGGTAAAATGATAAAATTCGTGATATCACTAAATTCGTGATAAAATTTAAAATGTGTTTTCACGAAATTAAATGTTTTAAAAATTGTTTCTGGGGTTACTCCAGATGGCACAAGTATTCTCTTTTCCATTCTATTGTCCCCCCCCTTTTGAAACCAATACAATTTTCAAAAGCCATAATGATGTTGAATGTGATGTGGTTGAAGAAGAAAATTTTCTCTCTCTCGTGAATGTTCTTGATGAAATATTCTATAGTTTGGGTGTTTATTTAATATCGTATTTTAATATTAACTGAAATAACTGATTAATTTACTTCAGTAATATAAAAGGATAATAATGCTACAGAAGCTTCCGCATTTAAGATTTTTTTAAAATAATTTTTCTTATGATATGACATTATCTCTCATATGAATGTAGTCAATATGATGCGAATTCTTATGAATATTAATAAGCCTTCATATTCATAACATTACAAAGAAACCAATTTTATTAAAATTGCATATTTCACTCGTTAACAGGCAATATCAATTGAATCTCTACCGGTTAAATAGACATTTGAATGAAACCAATTTCGTAAAATAATTTCTCAATTGTTCGTTAATTATTATTATATAAAACTTTCGTCATTAGAGGATTGCCACAAGAACAAAGTGATACAGACAATTAATTTTCGAAATTAATTAAATTCATTTTGTAAATACATTAACAAATTTCAAATTTAATTGAAGTATATTCTATAAAGTAGGAATTTTGTAAATATGATTTTTTAAAATTGAATTGATCCTCTAGTGGCAGTGGTGGCAATTTCAGAAAGATACATCCTGTCCAAATCTGAGAAATGTGTTTTGTGTTTTACAACATATATTAAATCCTATAAAAATAGTAAATAGTTTAAAGATAAAGATATTTTTTCAAGCCAAGTACTTAAATATATCATGTTTTCATTCCTTTAAATTATTATTATTATTATTAATATTATTAATATTATAATTATCATTATTATTATAATTATTATAATTATAATAATTATTATTATAATTATTATAATAATAATAATTATTATTATCATTATTATTATTATTATCATCATTATTATAATTATTATTATTATTATCATTATTATTATCATTATTATAATTATTATTATAATTATCATTATTATTATCATTATTATCATTATCATTATCATTATTATTATTATTATTATTGTTATTATTATTATTATTATGTTTATAGAGGACCATGTTTATATACAAGTCGGTCTAGTATGTTTTTGCAGAAATGTTGTCACCATGTGTATTCTTATTATTATCATTTAATATTAAGCTTATTTTAGAAGAAAATAATTCTAAGTACTAAATGTCGTTGGATGTCTCTTATGAAATGTTTGTATATACGTTCGTATAGCTTCTAGTATTGATTGGGAGCTTTAGTAAATGGCGAATTCAGTTTCATTTTTAAAATTTATAAGCTGTTTTAATATCTCGGAATTAGGATACCACTATAACAGATTTATGAGTCATATTACGTATTGTTTTGGAGAATAGAATGAGTCATCTGGGGACAAGAGTACATCGGTAGGAGTGAATTCGATGAATAACCTCGTGGAAGGTTCATACAATGAACATTTTGTCACCATTATCTAAAATACTGCATTTGCACGAAAAAAATAAAATAACTATCACGGAATTAGGCAATCTTACACTTTATTCCCTTATCCAATAAAATGGAAACATAAATTCGACTTGCTTAAGAATTCGCTTATTTAACGCAAATTCCTGTGTAACGGACGTTTTTTATGGAATCGGTACAAGTTAAAACATTTACGCTTTATTTCTAGGTTTAACCTCTATTTTAATAGTAATAATAATAATAATAATAATAATAATAATAATAATAATAATAATAATAATAATAATAATAGCTTTATATTACCTGGCAGAGTTAAGACCTTAATACTTTGTCTACCACTCAACCAGGACAAAAAAATTAATTTTTTTAAATTATTATTCACTGAGAGTAATTAATATTATAATTACAAAAAAAAGTTATCTCAGTCAAAACATAAATTTATTGTGTCGACGTTTCAATCTCCTGTTGTGAGATTATTTTCAAGACACTTGAAAATAATCTCACAACAGGAGATTGAAACGTCGACACAATAAATTTCACTTGAAAATAATCTCACAACAGGAGATTGAAACGTCGACACAATAAATTTATGTTTTGACTGAGATAACGTTTTTTTTTTCTTCTTCTTCTTCTTCTTCTACTACAAGGTTTAGGCTATGCAGCCTGTTCCGGCGAACTTAAAAGTGGAGTCCAACTTCTACGTGGTCGGCCAACATCTCTTGTTCCTCTGGGATTATACAGGAAGGTTCTTTTTGGTATTCTTTGGTTGTTCATTGTCATTAAGTGTTCTGTCCATTTCTTATTATTTTCGCTGATTTTATCTTCAATTTTATGTATATTTAATTCTTCTCGTATAGTTTCTTTCCTTATTCTATCCGCTCTTGTGCATCCTTTCACATTGTAATTATAATAAAAAAAATTATTCTTGCATCTAAATTACATTCCATCCATCCATAGTAATTCTGCCCAAAGCAGGTCCTTCACTGCAGTCATAGCATTTTCATGCTATGCTTGCAGCTTTACTAGGGAATTGTAGGTGTGGTAGCTTCCCGTTGCTTTCCACACCGGTGAAGTATGATGAAGATGATAATGATAAGGATGATGATGGCCATATGATTTCGGGGAACGTTTGGGCCTTAAAGTTTTCCTGATATTGGTCTTACAGGTGAGGAAAAACCCTGATAAAAACCTCGCCCAGAAAAACTGCCCCGACCGGGGATCGAACCCGGTCTCGCTGCGTGACAAGGCAGCACGCTACCTCGAGACCACAGCGGTGGACTAAATTACAATAAACATAAATAATAGATGGTATGTCTAAATATATTTATTTATTTATAATACCTTTTGGGGATTCTTGTATACTTGGTTGAACAGATAAGCTATATTTATTTATTTCATTTATTTAGCCTGGTGGATTTACGGACATCTGGCATTCTCTTCCACTCACCAGGACAAACATATGAAATTTAAATACAAACATTTTCAATAATGTTACGTACTAAACAATGAATTGAACAATATTAAAAATGATGAATACGAATACAATAAAATTAAAGACAATTATAATTAAAACGAATGAAATATACACAAAGGAATAACAGCTCGAATCCACTATAAAAGAAAAATAAGTACATGGAAATTAATAAAAATATCAATAAAACTAAAAATATGGTCACACGTAGAAATTCATTAAATAATGGAAATGGACAGCTAATGACAAATGAGGAAAATTTTGAGGAGATGGCTGAATTCAAATACCTAGGAACAACTGAATTCAAATACCTAGGAACAATAATCACAAATAGGAATGAGATGCTAAAAGAAATTAAACATAGGCTCAATTCTGAAAATGCATGCTATTATGCATTGCAGAGACTCTTCATGTCCCAACTCCTTTCAAAAAACGTTAAACTGAAAATATATAAAACTATTATTCTACCAGTTATATTATATGGGTGCGAAACATGGACTCTTACTTTAAGAGAGGAAAGGAGAATACAAGTATTTGAGAATAAAGTACCTAGGGAGATTTTTGGACCAAAGAGAGATGAACAGACAGGTGAATGGAGAAGATTACATAACAATGAACTACATGGTCTTTATAGGAAGCCAGATATAATAAGAACAGTTAAGTCCTCGTAGACTGCGATGGGCAGGACATGTTGGACGTATGAGGAATGGGAGACTTGCATGGAAGCTTCTTGTAGGAAAGCTAGAAGGAAAACGCCCAGTTGGTAGACCAAGAATGAGGTGGGAGAATAACATTAACTATGATTTGAGGGAAGTAGGTTATACAGGGAATGATTGGAAAGCATTAGCTCAGGATAGGGATGTATGGAGAGCTTATGTCCGTGCGTTCATGAACCTACGGGTTCGATAGTGCCACTGAGTAAGAGTAAGTAAGTAAGTAATGAATTAATCTATTGTTTTTATATATGTAAGATACATTAAATAAAAGTATTGGTAAATCTTAATACTATTTGTAATGGATAATGGAAAAACCTCTGGTTATAGTAAGGGCATCCTTCAAATGAAGTTATATTATTATTATGCTTGTATTTTTATAATATAATGATATATTTTACTTTATGTCTACCATTCTCCCATGAAGTACCACGCGTATTCAGCAAGCTTCAGAATGAAGCCACTTTAGAAATCGACGAATGTTCTTAATCAAATGTAGGGTGGGTGTAGTGGTTAGCATAGTCGCACCTGGATCCGATGTTCGATGCTCAAAATACGGCCGAGGTGGATGGATTTTTAAGGGCGTAATAATCCTGTATATGGCTTCCATTAAAGTGAAGAAATCATTTCCCCAATATCGTAAATTTAAAATAATTTCAATTCTAAAATAAGAAGCCTAGAAGCGAAATCTGTCGATATTTTCTCATTCACATTTGCATTGAAATGCTGAAGACGTGAGATGTTATAGTGCGGCAATACTGCCAGTCAGCTGCTGGTTTAATAACAGATGTGGACGATCATCCAGCCAGTGTAGGGGTGATATGTGGTAAGCATACCGAGTCCTCGAGCCTTTATAAGTTATTTTTCAACCTGTAGCAGCAACTTACTGTAGCTACCCGAATTCCTCATGATGCTGGTTGGGCAACGATATCACTGGACGAAATCTATGAGGATATTTCGGGGGGATTCGATCAAACACAAGATGCTAAGCTCTGTAACATGGAATGATGCACCGCTGGGCTATGATGTGATAGACTAACCAGTTTACCATTATTATCAAAAGTAATGACAGAATGAACGAGGAAATAAATAAAGTAACTTTTTAAACCATAGTGGGTTTCATCTGGAGAAAGAGGGCATATTGATCAAATTGTTTTTCAAATTAACATGATACATGTATATTAACTTTTTGTAAATATGTACCAGTACTCGTAATTGTTCAATTAATTTAATCCCAGTAGTATTATGTTGCCTGTTCTAATAATTATGTATACTAGTGGTCGCCCAGTGGTCGAAATTCGAGCACAATTCATTAAATTTTTATGTTTGTCACTAATACGTCTTACGCATCAATTTTTTATTTATTTTAAAAACACGAACGATAGGAAATATGTGGTATAGTTTGGCTAAACCAAATTAAAAAAAACAATAACGCGTCATTTTACATGGGTATACACTCTATACTATTTAAATTTGCATTTAGTATATTATTATGTGTACGGGAATATGTATCCCTTCCTTTTTGTATCTCACTCCAACTCGTCAATGTTCTATGTCGAGGCATAATGGAAGTAGGTACGAATATCTAAATTAAAAAAATGTAATGAAATTACTGAATCCAAAATTAGACGGGTTTAATTTAAATTTAAATAATAAAATGTACTCAATTTTTTTAAAATCACTAATAATAAATACGCGGGAGTAAGTAAATTCACATTGCTGCTGCACAATTTTCTTTTTGCATTAATTCACTTTCAGTATGAATGTAAACAAATGAATGAGTACACAAATGAATAAGTAATACACATACATTCCTTAGAGACAATTCTATTCTATTTTTTCTAATTTAATTTATTTGTAACACATATTATATATACATTTCATTTTTCTGCACACCTCCTCTAATGAACTTTAATTATGCCAAAATCACACTCCTCCGTGCGCGCAATGGTCTTAAAAAAGGGGTACAAAGTTTTTTTCTTCATGTATTAATATATACATAAATTCTATACTATTTCATACTTAATAAAATCCACATGCCATTTAATAATCTGGCATAGATCTACGTACAGTAGGCCTACATATTTTATGAAAAATACCTACCGTTATTATTATCTGTAACTATTTTAGAATCGTTTTCATTAACATGAACACCATTCGAAATTGTTATTTTTATGCATGGCTGTTTACATTTGATATTATCATAACCTCCCCTTCCAAGTCGTGGATTGATACAACTTCCATGTTTTAATGAATTGCGAGGAAATGAAGCTATTGAGGTTCTTCTTATTAAAATATGTTTGAAAGAAAACTACAGATTTTCAGCGATCTTATAATTATAGTAGACGTCGAAGATCATCATCAATTGCAGTAGTGGATTAGGCCATTGGCCTGTTCCTCTTCAGGATTGAAATTGATCCCTTCATCGCTTCATAGATCTTCCTGAGTATCTTCGTCCTGTGGGTCTACAGTTGAATAGCTGCACAGATAGTCTATTGTTTGGTATTCTAAGCAGGTGTTCGTGCCAATATTATTTAGATATATTTGAATGGTCGGAGATCATGTAAATATATATATATATATATATATATATACACACATATATATATATATATATATATATATATATATATATATATATATATGCGGGTGTATGAACATTGTAGGCACCAGTCTGGAATTCTCTCGTACAGGAAGTCCGAGAAATTTCTATTTCAGAATCGATGTATCTGGAAAATTAATTCTCTATAAAGCATGTCCAGAGATGTCGTTTGCTGGCTACAACGGCCCGAATCAAAGTTCTGTTGCCTAATAAGGAATCTTGTCGCCTGTCACGAAATTGTAAGGCGATATTTTGATAAACGAATCAACAATGCCTCACAATATAATTCTTTAGGACTGTTGTGTATGAAAACTAATAATTCATAATATAAAAAAATATAAAACAGTGTACCTTGTATGCAGTCTCTTCAACTGTTAAAATAATTAAAATATTGTAAGTCTTTATTATATCTTTTTATTGTGACAAATACATCAAGACCAACCTCATGGGCTAGTGGTCAGCGATTCAGGCTACTGTTCATGAGGTCCTGGCTTCGATTCCCGGTCAACCATAAGGTTTTTTTCCTTAAAGAGTATCATTCCTGTGGTTGCTCATGGTCTGGAATTTAGGTTAAGGTTAGGTTAAGAACTCTCCTGGCGCTTCATTATCATTTACCACCCATCATATCATCGGGGTAACAAAACCCCGCCTTCTAGTAGCCCCAACTTAAGAAGTGGGTTAACATTAAGCCGATGCAATTCTAGGAGAGAATACCAGAAATGTCGAAATGACAACCTAGGGCATTGAATAAAAATATATAATTTATTAGTAGTATTAATTTAGATTTGTCCATCGCTGTGGTCTGGGGGTAGCGTGCTGCCTTGTCAAGCAGCGGGACCCGGTTCGATCCCCGGTCGGGCAGTTTTTCTGGGTGGGGTTTTTATCGGGGTTTCTCCTCGCCTGTAAGACACAATTCAGGAAAACTTTAAGGCCCAAACGGTCCCCGAAATCATATGGCCATCGCAATTATCATCGTTCATGTTCATCTTGGGTTAAGCTTAGGGTTAGGGACTCTCCTGGCGCACAATTAACATCATCACCCATCATATGATCGGGGAAACGTAACCCCGCCTTCCAGGCGCCCAAACCTCAGAGGTGGGTTACAAGTACGCCATGTCAGGAGAGAAACCAGGAATGTCGAAAGACAAACCTGGGGTATCTGAAAAAAAATTGGAATTTTGAAAGAAAATTGATCTCGATGGGTTATAATATTAAACGGCATTTTAATAATTTTAATTTATTGCAATTACAATGCTATTAAGATGAAAGAACTATGCTTACTTCAGTTATTACTTTTTGTGATACTCTTTGTGTTGTTACTAGATATGATGCATTAGTTTCTTCCACACTCTACCTAAGTAACTAACTAACTCACTGGCACTATCGAACCCGTAGGTTTTTGACCGAGAGGAGATAAGCTTGTTTTCCAATCATTCCCTGTATAATCTAATTCCCTCAAATCATAGTTAATACTCTTCTAAAAATCCTCCTAGCCGGATATGAACCAGCGACCTATGGATTATTGATATCATATACCACTAGAGTTCACCGTTCAACCAACTGAGCTCTTACAACAATTATTGACTAAATAGTCGACAAATCCGCAACCTATTATACCAGTTTTATAATTTATCATATTTATATTATTATTATTATTATTATTATTATTATTATTATTATTATTATTATTATATTATTATTATTATTATTATTATCGTATCATTATTATCGTATCATTGTTGTTGTTACCCTATAAAATATTGTTTGTACATGAAATTTACATTGCTACATTTATTGTATCTTTAACTTAAAACACAAGTGATCTTCTTGGTGATAAAATATTAAAATATATATGCAGTCAATATGCCCATTTCACCAATTAATGTTTTAAAATGGTCAACAAGTTTCTACAGCCAAGCTGTCATTCTCAAGACCAGATATATCTACAGATATCTGGTCTTGAGAATGACAGCTTGGCTGTAGAAACTTGTTGACCATTTTAAAACATTAATTGGTGAAATGGGCATATTGACTGCATATATATTTTAGCATCTTTAACTGTTTATAATTAGTATAGTGTATATCTATATTTGTCAAATATTTATTTGTATTTGTGCTGGTTGAGTGGAAGAGAGGGCCTTATGGCCTTAACTCTGCCAGAATAAATAAAGTATTATTATTATTATATTATTATTTTTTTATTTTCTGAGGATTTTAGAAACAAAATATGAAATTATTGTATTGTCACTGGGTCCTTTACTAGTATACAAAGTTTCAAGTCGATCCAATATTTCTAAGTGGGTGAAAATCGTGTTCAAAGATTCTGTTACATAGATACAAACACACTTTTTTCGTTTGATGATTCTGGCTAGGATTTTAGAAAATAAATATGAAATGATTGTATTGTCACTGGGTCCTTTACTAGTATACAAAGTTTCAAGTCCATCCAATGTTTCTAAGTGGGTGAAAATCGTGTTCAAAGATTCCGTTACATAGATACGAAGACACTTTTTTTGATTTTCTGATGATTCTGGCCAGGATTTTAGAAAATAAATATGAAATTATTGTATGGTCACGGATCCTTTACTAGTATACAAAGTTTCAAGTCGATCCTATGATGTTAAGTGGGTGTAAATCGCGTTGAAACATTTCGTTACATAGATAGATAGATACAGGTCTAGCTAATATAAAGCGTGTAAAAATATGACATATCATAGGAATCCGCCTCCTAGTATTCGGTATCTTCTAATTTCGGCAACTAGTAAAGGATTTGTTAATTTTTTATATTAGTAATTACTTATTTTTAGTAAAGGAGCTAAAACAAATGGCGGACCGGATATTCTGACGGCCAGTCTCTGGTTGTATCATCGACCACCTATGCAATTAACACATGTGGTTGTGAGGCCAGCACCCGGTTGATAGATAGGGACCGTGTTGCTCTATCACGTCGTGGAGTAAATCAAACCCTTTCTTGTGCAATAGAATTAAGTATTTTTTTGGGTTTTCGTTGGGCTAATACAATGTTTTGTATATAATAGTTTTATAAATCCTAATATAATTCCTACTGTATACATTCTATCATTAGTTTAATTTTAATTGTATTTAATTTTATTATATTATTAGACATTATTTTCATTATTGTACAGTTTGACGGATAATTAATTATTTGGTATGTACTATTATTGTATTTCTCTTTGTATTTAAATGTAACATATGTTTGTCCTGGTAAGTGGAAGAGAAGGAACATGGCCTTAACTCCACCAGGCTAAATAAATAAATAAAATAAATATAATTGTGTAGTTTCTTTGTATATCTGTATTCACTGGTGATATTATTTTAAAATCCGGTCTTTACTTGTCTTGTTAATGACTTTTATAATAAATTAAATTGTTCCATCTCCTTGAAGGACGGTAGATAGTCAAATGTGTGTGCAAATCATATTAAGATATTTTCTAAATAAAAAAATGCTGTATATGCGAATCTCATAATGTTTCAGGCAGTAAGAGAAAAGTAGAAATAATTTTAAGTCCATGCAAAATCCTTACTGAAAATAATGTTTTAGAATTTAATTTTGAAGCGTCATGTGCCAGTTTTCTGTTTAAGCTGTGGAAGAAGAGTATTAAATCCCTGAGGGGCGCTTAGTTCCCGCGATAAGACTCTCAACTTTTATTAAACACCTCCACCAAAACCTTATGTCTTAAAATTAGGGCTTCTAAGAAGACCCTAAAGGCCTTTCCACTTGCAAACATAATGAAACAAAGTAACAAGTAGTCTCTATTTTATTCACATTGCATCCCGATATCTTGGAGTAATCCCTAACTGTTTCAATTCATCGTTTTGTAAAATTTACAAACATCTGTGTTATATTTAATATAGCAATCTCATTCTCTAATCGGTTCAAGCAAATGTTTCTGTAAAATTACTTGGCAACCAGTACTTATTCTGAGTTTAAAGATATGTTTTTTTTTTGTTTTTTTTTGTTTTGTTTTTTTTTTGTTTTTTTTTGTTTTTTGCTTCACAAAATTTAAGGTACATTAGATCGATTTTTAATATCATTTTCTCGATTTTGGACATTTGAATCCATAGAAAATTCATTTTTAAAAATGACGTCCCTGCGTTTTGCTAATGTGCACATTTTTATTTATTTATTTTATTTTTTTGCATTTTCCCATAACTTGTATGTTTTCATATTTTGGTACACTTTTCTCGAAACTATGAAAGATAGGAGAATAATCTTTGACATGGATATGCAGTTTAAAGAGCTCTATAATAATAAGATAAATTTATCTTTAGGCTGTTGATAGTGTTTGAAATTTACAAAAAATTGCATAATTTATAAAAAAAATGGTTTTGGAACTTTTTAAAATCACACTCTATATCTAAACACAAGTAAACATTGTTATTATCAAATGAACTATGGGCAATAACATACTAAATTTTGGAAACAATTCGATAAGTAGTTTTTGAGACTATTTAACTCATGCCCCTAATGGGAGTCAATGACCAATCACGTTTCAATGATTTCTGTTTTACAACCAATCAGAGTCGTGTTTCACGAAAAATTTATCAGTATTAAATTTACCATATTAAAGAAAGCTCCTCCTTTTTGATCTTCTGAACAGGTCTCACCATTATTTTGCAGTGACTGATCCTGCAAGAAATACGGCTACCAGATTGTTCATATACTGCATAGATGTCAACACATAGCGCTTGCAGCAATTAATATAAAAACATTTGTAGCAATTGATTATACCACCAAAAAAAAAAAAAGAAACCACTGTTTGCACTTTCTTAAATTTATTTTTTCCCAGGTAATAATCCAGAAAAATATAATTGTCACATTTACATCATACGACATCAGAAATGAATTAATATACAGTTTGATGTGTTTCATTTTTTCTCCACTAGAGAGCATTCTTACAATATTGCGTTCCTTTGGCAATAAATAGTGTGATCTGGTTGCAGTGATAAACAATGAAGCTAATGAAGCGTACCAATCGTTTCTCATTTGTTTTCAAACGTCGCCGTTTACGTTAAGTATATAAATATTTTAAAATAACTATAGTTAAATAATGATTTGTGAGTAAGCAACTTAATTTTATTCGTTAAATAGTCCTAACAAATGCCACTCTTGATTTCCAAATTCTCTACATAAATTCACTCCTCACTTCGTGAGTCGTGAATTTATCGATAATTTGGAAATCACTCGTGACATTACTTATGAACATTGTATCAAGACGATATTTTTAAGAAGTTAGATTTTTTATTTTCATCCTTTTTTTGTATTTTTAATCACTCATGTGAAATATGTCTAAAAAGTGAACCAGATTGTCAATATATTCACGAAGACTTGTTAAATTAATGAAATAATTTGGAACACCTAACTTAAGAATAAGCTGAAAAATTTATTTTTGTATGTTGCATATGTTTAAAGCAAATTGCAAGGAAATTAGTATCGCGTGCCCTTAAAAATGGACTAATGACCCAATTGTAAATTATACACTCAGTTAATTGTATTGTATGGCATTACTACAGAGAAGCAAGTATATGATAAAGAAGGGGAGTTAATCCAGGTTCAACATGTGTCTACGTAATGCAACTAATCTGATTCAACACAAGCTATAAATGACTAATACGAAACGGCATAAGTCCAATACGAATGCCGATGGCATATAGCGGATAATCAATTTATTCATTCGGTTATATATACACGATTACAAATACAGGGCAATCCAGAAAGAAGAAACACACATTTCTTCCAAACTACAAAAAAAAATAGAAACACAATTCTAACGTTCCTGGAAAGAGAAAAGTTCAAATTTCACTATTTTATGCATTCAATATGAGCGCCGTGTTACATGATAAATATCAAAATGGTGGCTCATTTGTTGCCACACACAAATCATCTGGTCTCTAGTTATCTAATACCCAGCTTCAATAATTCGATGTCGCAGATTTTCTAGAGTGTCAGGCATAGGGGGGATAAAAACACGGTCTTTAACGTATCTCCATAAATAAAAATCACATGGCGTTAGATCTGGTGACCTGGAAGGCCACCGGCGATGAATTTGATCATATGTTCCTCATTTTTCAATCCAACGTCCTATTGTGTCGCCATTTTAATACAAACAACATGACAATCAACAGCGCCAATGCGGCCGTGATCGGAACTTCAAAGTTTTCTCTTTCCTGGAACTTGGAATTGTGTTTATATTTTTTGTAGCTTGTATGAAATAAATGTTTGCAGTCTGTTCCTTCTTTCTCAATAGCCCTGTAAATAATTCAATTGTAGGAAGTACTATCACATATGAAGCTGAAGTGTGGAATTGCAACAAAAACTTACAACAAAAACTTATGTTTATGTAAAGGATTTCTTGAGGAGAGCAGCAAGATATTCAAAATTGGAAAATATAAGAAATAAAGTGATACGAGAAAAAATGAATATTAAATATTCAGTAGTAGATTATGTAAGATACATGCAATTAAATTGGTATGAGAATGTACGACGAATGTAAGAAGAAAGTTTACCTAGGAAAGCATTGAAATTGTGTCCACCTGGAAGGAGAAAGAAAGGAAGGCCTCGAAACTCATGGATGCAAGAAATATGAACTGGAATGAAAACAAGAGGACTAGAAGACATGGAGTAGGTGGATAGGGGCGAGTAGAGAAGGAAAATAAAACTTTAGGCACAAGAAAGACGTGTAAATATTGAAAACCTGTATAGGTATAAATAAAATACATTTACACGAATAAGCATTGATCTATATGGAACATGAGCTTGTACAAAGATTATCGAGAATAGTATATTACGATGCGAGGTTGGGAAGTGTTTTTTACAGAAGCGAGGAAAATGTTTAAAAATGGAGCGATAGCGGTGTTCTTAATTTCCAAGAATCTGTAAAACACTTCACAAACGTACGTTGTGCATTATTATCTGCGTGTTGGATTTTTTCAAAATAACAAATAATAGTAAAATAATAACATGTTTATTGGAAATATTTTCGTTCATTTATAAAACTGACTAACGTTCACAGTGTGGGTAATATTTATTAGTTGAAAAACTAGGAGGCCGTGACACCAAACTATTCATAAAATGGCGGCAAGTACGTATTTATTGTTTTATATTATTTCAAATAATGTTAAGTTCTATGATGATCTTGAAGAAGATTTTCGGGCTGTAGGCCGTGGTCGTGAGGCTTGTAGTTCCCCGACGTTTCGCCAGAGACTGCGTCTGGCATCCTCAAGGGTTGTCTTGAGTCTCTGGCGAAAAGTCGGGGAACTACAAGCCTCACGACCACGGCCTACAGCCCGAAAATCTTCTTCAAGATCATCATAGCAACTCCGGCCGTGAACGTCTACGTGAATACAATGTTAAGTTCATTTAAAATGCAATGATTTATTCCGTATAATTTATATTAACACTATCGTTTGGATTTTTTTTTGTAAATACATAGTAGGCCTACGTAGTAGCATATACATAAAGATTAGTGGTTTTACTTCCCACACGTGGTTTTTAACATATAATATTATGGTATAATTATTTATTACAGTATAGTTATTTAGGTTGGCGACCCCGAAATGTAAGAAGTTGAACTTTCAAACACGATCGCCATTGCTGTAAGTACGACAAAACGCACTATCGCGCAAAAAAATATATTAGCACTATGAGAGACATTGAATTTTCGATTGGTCATACAGACTCAAGGTAACACTGACTGGTGAAAATTTATTACCGTATTATCACCTGACTGTTCAACTCTGACTTGTGCTAGTTCTTTCCTGTCTAGAATAAATTTCAGAAAATCGACTTTCAGCCGCCTAAATCGGTCAAATACCCCATTGTGTGCCGTCCGCGCCGCGTTCCGCCTCAATCCAGGCTGTGCTTAACTCGTGTAGAAATGTAGGCCTACATCTGCTCCGTGCAGTGGAATGTTGGATTCTGGCTTCGATTTCTGTGCCTTGCACTTTAAAACGGTAGATGTTTTTGAACACGGGCTTGGTACATCACAACACTTCTTTGGGAGACATTTCAAGGCAGGTTTCAGCATGAATTCGTAGCCAATTCTCTTCTGAGAGAAGAGCGAATACTTCTAGAACGAAACAGACTCTAGAGACGACAGATATTAACATTTTATGAAGAATTGTGCATAAAACTAGAAGATATGACGTAAGAATTGAAGAGATTTGATACCAGTTAAATATCCAAGCAATAGACTATTGTGTGGATAGAAGAAGACCTGAATGGAACCAACATACATCTCAAATGGCATCGGACATAATTGTTTATATGGAAAATGACAACCTATCTACAGACGGGAAGAGCGAAATGTAGAAAGAGGAACTCTTAATTTCTGGTAGGGAGAGGTTGCGGGCTTAATATAATGAGAAGAAGAAGATAAAGTGATTAATGGTTAAACACTTACACCTCACATGTTATAAGACAATAATTAAAATTAAAATATCTTTAGAGATGATTTCAAACGCCATAAAACAAAAGTTTTTATTTTTTTTATTTTTACTTTCAGTTATAAACTTGCTCCTTTAATGATGACGAATTGCACCCTGCGGTCGTATAGTCTCATATTTTTCTGACTTTTACTTCAGTAAAAAAATATTGTTCTCCGTAGATATTTCATTTAACTTGCCACAGTGTGGAAATCATATTTTCCTATATATCCTAGAGTAAGGGTCAAACAGATCGGAAGACAAAAATATGATTCATTGACTTTGCATAGCATTTTAAGTTATTCTTAATATATGAAAAAAATATTTCTAAAAATGCCTGAATACTGTACCCTAACTTCGAAACTCAATGTTTCATTAGTTACTTATTTAATTTATTACTATTGTTGTGTTCATAGCAGGGTATTAAGAAATGCACAACCATTTTTAAACGTTTCCATGATTTTTGGTACAGACGTTATTTCAAAGAAAAAGTACATGTAATTCGTTGCGACCGAAATATAACAGATTAGGCCCTATGCCCAAGGTGAGGATATTTCCAAGAATGTCCCTGCAACGTTAAACATGGATAATGATGTTAACATTTGTTTTGGGTCAATTTATGAGTAATCTTAAGCATTTCTTAGTGCCTATAATCAGCCAGTTTTACCATTATTGCCTATTTAACAATAAATGCCTTAAACTCCTAAATGCCATTTAGTAATTTTGACATTATAGGGTCTATATGCCTGGCGCCGTAGCCGAGTGGTTAAGGCAACAGGCCTTGCGCACAGCTACGGAATTTGCGCTGGTTACCGTCTCCATGGGGGAAGGCATTTCTCATGGTATTTCGACCAGGATGAGCCCGTGCCCATCCCAACACTGTGAGACATTTGGGTAGCTATAATAAGTAGCTATTCCAGGCTGAGAAAATCAACTATAACAGCAGGGGGCCTGATATGCTGACCACCTGTTACCTCTACACGTACTGTCCACCTCTTTGATTACCACATGTGGATGTAAGGCCAGCAGCCGGATGGTAGGCCAAGGGCCATCTAGGCTTGTCGTGCTATGGAGTTATATATATTATAACAGAAGTGGGACAGTTCTTCTTCACGTAGTTTCTGCGTAAATAATTCACACAGATATCGTATAAAATCTCACAAACCACTTTATTTACGTCTACAAATTATCAGTAGTATTTTAATTACAAATATTCTTGGCTTAATGTTCATCGTACACACAATTATGTCACAGTTTCTGATGAATCCGCTCACTACAATTTCTCTCTCGCTCTGTTCATTATACCGCTGCAAAAACGCAACTAACTGGCCTTTTTCCTCGCCACTTATTATATAGACGGGAAGGAACATTCTAGGCTTAGGGTCGAGACACTTCGAAACATAGAAGCCTCGGGCCACCGATTTTTCCCGAAAGGGAAAGGAGATGTTTGTAGAGACGACTGGAATGACGGCCTAGACATTTCGGTAGATTGCCCGGGTCTTTCAACTCGCGAGTCGGCGACTCGCTAAATAATTCCGACAATGCGAGACCACATTCTCGCCTTGCCCTCGAAATTTAAACATCGCTATTATGACATGCCACAATATAGGCCTATATATAAGTGAAACATGTAACAGTGAGAAGTCAACTCGCTCATCGCCTGATGTCCGGCGTCTCTTGAGGGGCCTCAGATGGTCTCAGGGGGGAAAAAAGTCAGTCAGTCCGTCCGTCCGAGCGGCAGAAGCTCCTAGAAAATCTTACTTCTCCTCCAGTCGGCGGTATTTTGCGACGTTGACTCAGTGTAGTTTTATCCACGTTTTCCTAGTCCTTATGTGAAGTGCTGGTTTATAATATCATTACCATGATCCGTTTAACCATTAAGCATCATGTGATATCTAACTCCCTGGTGCTATCAAATCCGGAGGTCAGTATCTGTTAGTTTATGCGGATGATGTAGTACTATTGGGAGATAACGAGAAGATATTAAAGGACAACACGCACACACTACTGAGTAACACTAAGAAATTGGACTAGAAGTAAATATCAATAAAACTAAATATGTGGTCACACATAGAAATACATTATATAATGGAAATGGACAGCTAATGACAAATTAAGGAAATTTTGAGGAAGTGGTTGAATTCAAATACCTAGGAACAATAATCACAAACAGGAATGAGATACACAAGGAAATTATACATAAGCTCAATTTTGGAAATGCGTGTTATTATGCATTGCAGAGACTCTTGACTTCCCAACTCCTTTCAAAAAACGTTAAACTGAAAATATATAAAACTATTATTCTACCAGGTATATTATATGGATGCGAAACATGGACTCATACTTTAAGGGAGGAAAGGATTTTACGAATTTTGAGAATAAATTTCTTACGAAATTTTTGGACCAAAGAGAGATGAACAGACAGGTGAATGGAGAAGACTAATAACAGTGAAATACATGATCATTATAGGAAGCCAAATATAATAAGAACAGTTAAGTCTCGTAGATTGCGATGGTCAGGACATGTGGCACGATTGGGGAATGAAAGACGTGCATGGAAGCTTCTTCAAGGAAAACCAGATGAAAAACGCCCAGTTCGTAGACCTAGAATGAGGTGAGAGAATAATATTAACTCTGATTTCAGGGAAGTAGATTATACAGGAATGATTGGAAAACATGAGCTCAGGATAAGGATGTATGGAGAGCTTATGTCCGCGCGACCATGTACCTACGTTCGATAGTGCCAGTGAGTTAGTTATATATAGAAATTATTAAATAAATAATTAAGTAATAAGAATTAATTGTGCTTACATGGAGTATGATTGAATATACACTGATAAATAACAATTACCAAGAATCCACAGCGTGCATATATACTATGTTGTTTTGGTTTTAACGTTTAAATAAATAAAGTCACTGACGCGCAGCGCCCTCTTACAAGATCCCACATACGTAGCGCATGCGCCTCATAATCGCATGTCGCCGCAATGTACCCAGCCTTGACGAATCGTTACATGAGATAGCAAATACGTCAAATCACATGGCTCTAATACGAAGTTCATAGAATAGTTTTCAAATATCGAAAAGGAGGACATGTAAGAGAGCACTTTCCAAGGATGAACAGAAGTTCTAACAGGACCGTCCTCCTTAAATGAAGACGATTGGTTACCTTAAATAAACGAAATAAGTGAACTTTCACAACAATAGGATTCTGCCAACCGGTTATATCCTACCAAATAATATGAAATATCCAAAACTCAGGGATTATATGAAATTAAGCCTATATATAGAGGTCTGTGATCGACAAGGGTGACGGCCGACTACGTCTGACGCACCATCAAGAAAAGAAACGAAATGGATCACACAAGTGTGCAGAAATCGTGGAATAATATTGTAGGGGAAAACGGGAAAAAATATGATAAATTGACAGCGATGCAGTTGTTCAGAAGACCTTCTGTTATATATAATTTTGTTTATACCATTCCCTTTACATTAAATATTTGTGAGATTTATATTTTGATACTTAATCCTTTTTTTTCGGTTCTTGTTATTATCTAATGTCATAAGATAAAAATTAAAATACATCTGATGTCAGGTGCCGTCGTCCTCAACTTTGTTAAAATAATGTATTTAAAATATTACATAAAGAATTCTGAGATCCTAAAAGAATTGCAAACTGAATCAGTCGTGGAATATGTGCAAAAAAACAGAAACAACTGGAAACAGCACATAAGAAGAATAAGCAGACAAGAATACCACTTCAAATCTTAAATTACCAGCCACCAGGCAAGAGATTATTGGACAGACCCTTCAAACGTTAGATTGAGACCGTAACAGACCGCTAGATCTATCACATGAAAGGAAGAAGAAGAAGAAGAAGAAGAAGAAGAAAAAAGAAAATATTACATTAATGTATTTAAAATATTATATTATTTTAATATACATTATTTTAACAAAGTTGAGGACGACGCCACCTGCCAACAGATATTTTAATTTTTATCGTATCACTATTCATATCAACGGAATCTGATATGAATTTTATTAGTATTTACCTAATGTCTTTAATTACGTTTTTAATTTTGGTATTAATATATTCTGTACTATTTTGTTTATTTCATTCCCCCCTTCTCTTTAACTAAAACCTTGTAATATACCGGCATATATTCTATATGAATTGATTTTGTAACTTAACTGCACCCGAGCACAAGCACTTGTTCTTTCGGATGTCAGTATTATGTACAACATTTACTAATAAAATGTATTGTTATTCTTATATATTGGAAACATTTATGCCGTCCCTATAAAATCAGATCCATATATGAATGTATAGAAATTATACAAGACTTTTGGAATTCCAGATTTCATAATACACTATATGTTACTTAGCATGTCCAATCCTGTTAATTAAGTATTTACAGGTTTATTCAGTTATTAATTAAACAGCCTTACATTTTGAAACCAATGAAACGATAATAAAAATTTTAATCTACCTTTGTTCCATTCCTCTATTTTTTACGGAGAATGTTGGGAAGCTTTCAAAGGTTATCTGCTTTTTAAACAAGATTTTTGCTGACCAGTGAGGACGGAAGAAAGAAACCAATTACCTGAGTTTCATTATACATTAATACTCGGCGATAGCACAAAGAATTGTCTGACTTCCGACATTAAAGAAACGAATTAATTGAAGCCACAGAGAAGGAAATTCAGTTCCCTGAGGTCATTACAATTCCTGTTTTCAGTCTACTGTATTGGTTTAAAAACCTTTGGAGAATATAAGGTTGAATCACACAGGCATTCAGCTATCTATATTCCTTTATTTTGTAACAATTTGTTGCAGCGGTATATTATAACACTTAGCGAATGTTCGAGTCTTCTGACGAGTAGCCATATTCTCATTATTGTTTTGGATACATTTGTCAGTAATTATTTATAGATCAGATGCAACAGAAGCAGTATTTCCATTAGATACCAATAAAAACATATTTTAAAATTATAATCATTCTAGCTTAAGGGATTAGAATGGAGAACAGAGAAGTTTCATAATGAAGAACTTCATAATGTATGTAGTAGTAGTAGTTATTTTTAGAGTAATATATATATATTATTACTCTAAAAAAATATATACAATGTTATTTACAAATAGATCGCAGAGACAGCAAAGCGAAAGAGGATTATATGGTTTGTTCCCTAAACCTGTATTACTTCTTTTTGTAGGCAGAATGAACATTTTTCTGCACAACCTGCAACAGTATCTTCTTTCTTTCTCCTGGGTTATATCCTTCTTATTCTTCTTCCTTTGACTCTGCGCTCCTGTAAGAACCTGGGCTTCCTTCATAACAACTGCCCATTCTTCTCTATAACTAGATTTCTGTCTCCACCTTTTCATTTTCAGTAGTCTTCCTCAACCTTCTCTAACAATCTTAGCTTTCTGTCGTCCTACCTTTCTTTTTCCTTCCGCTTTCCCTTCTAAAATCTTCCTTATATCTCTTTCTTGCTCCATCCGCAACACATGTTCTACCCATTCCAGTTCTTTCTTCTAATATCTCCTACCAGATCTAAATCCCTATATAATTCTTTCAATTCCTGGTCCGTTCTAATTCTCCATATATCTTGTTCATGTACTGCTCCATATATCTTCCTTAATGTTTTTCTTTCCCATGTATTTAATATCTACTTATCTTTTTCTGATAATGTCCACGTTCCGCTCCGAACATAACTATTGGTTTCAATATGGTTTTATATGTTTTAATTTTTGCTTTGCTATTTATTGTTCTTTACTTAAAAACTTGTTTTAAAGCATAGAAACATCTATTACCCATTGTAATTCTTGCTCGAAACTCTTCACTTAATTCATTTTTTGTGGTAACTAGAGAACCCAGTTATTTAACATTATCAACTTTCTCAAGTTTCTCACCATCTAAGACTATATATGAGATTGGATTTACTTCAATTCTTCAGATACTCATATATTATTTTATCCTCGATTATGACTAATCCTGTCTTCCAAGACCACTGCTTTTGTTGTTTTAATGCTTCTTCCACTACTTTTGTAGAATATTCAAATATAAGAAGGTCATCAGCATTTGCTAGGTAATGCATTGACCTATTAAAATTGTTTCATTTTATTTACTTCGATATTTATTGCTTTCTCCAAAACCCAGTTAAATAAAATAGTCGATACGGTATCTGCCTGATAAGTTCTATTTTAATAATAAAATTATCAGATAGCTTCCCTTGTAGTCTGACTTTGTAGTTGGAAGTGTAACAATATTTATTAGTTTACTTGGAATTCCAAATTCTTAAAAAAATTCTAATAAATACGTTGTGTTTACACAAATATGCTTGCCTATAAACTATAAATAATAAACGAAAATATATTCCAAATTCATAATATTTCTGCATTGATTGTTTTAAAATAAATTATCAGTAACTGATCTACCTCTTCTAAAACCATTCTGGTGGTCTCCTAAAATATGTTCTACATAAGGGACCAGTCTCTTATAGCCTATATTAAAGAGGTTAAATTTAGTAACATGTATTTAACAGAGAAATTCCAAGGTAATTGTTACTCTGAAGTTCATAACCCTTCTTATAAATTGGGTAAATCACTGCATTTTGCCAATGTACAGGCATTTTTTCAGTAGTCCAGAACATCTCTATAAATTCGTGGATATAAATGCACAACTTCCAATCTCCAAATTTAATCATTTCAGAATTAATATTATCCTCTCCGGGTGCTTTATTATTTTTTAAATTTTTAATAGTCTCATAAACTTCTTCCTGTGGGTGTGGGCAATTATATTATTTGCTTAAATTCTTTGTTCAGTTTTTCATTATTTACTTGTGTTTGTTGGATTTCATCATTGTTATTAAGCAGCTCCTCAAATACTCATTCCATCTGTTAATTACTTGAAGATCATTACCTATTATATTATTATATTTATCTTTACAGAGCGTAGTCCTTGGTTGATACCCTATTTTAAGATTCTTTATCCTTTTAAAAAAATTCCTTACATTATGTGTTTTATTAGTTTCTTCAATACGCAGCAATATGTTTAAGTCATATGCCCTTTTTTTTCATCCTACAATATTTTCCTTCTTTTCGTTTAACTCTATAATTTTCAACATTTGACCTTGTTTCTCTCTCTAACATTTTGTCGAACTTTGTTTCTTTCCTCAACTTTTATTCCACACTTATCATCATACCACTCAAATCTCTCCGTTTTTAGTTCATAACCAATTATCCTTTCAGCACAGGTCACTAGGTTGCCTTACTTTATTCCATTTCTCTTCGCATTATCCTTCCTCCATTCCTGTGTTATTTCTACCAATAGATTTTGTAATTGTGTTTTATAAATTGATGCTACTTCTTCGTTTTCAAGTTTTCGGATATCATATTTTCTCTGTCCAGGTATATTTCTTTGCTTTGCTATGTTTGTCTTAATTTAACACGAACTAAGAAATGGTCTGTATCACTGTCTGCTCCTCTACAATTTCTTACATATATAACGATGCATGTCTCTTATCCATCATAACATGATCAATCTGTCATCAGGCGATTTCCAAGTTACTTCATGTATCTCTATATGAGGGAAATATGTGCTTTTAATAATTAAGTTTTTTGATTATAGCAAAATCTATAGCGCCGATCCCATTATCATTTGAATTCACATGTAAATTCTTGACTTCTCGCGCCATGGAGTTCTTAAATGTAGTAAGAATGATACAACCTCGTTTATTGTCCCGCGATGGTTACCAATAACTGATTTTTGATGTGAAGAATTAGTCGTGGGTCGCTCAGTAAACAACCGAATTTTTTGACAGCTCTCTTCAGAGTTCGAGCTAGCGTATGAGCGGTACAAATGAACTGCAACTGTGGATCGGGAATGTTCGGAACCGATCAAGCAGAAGTGCGTAGATTAGAGAAGATGTAACTTATTCGAGAATGGTTGATGCATGATTTGTTTTCTCAGCAGTCCGACACCTTTAAATAAGTCGACAGAAGAATTTGAGTTTCTCAAAGGTGGATCTTGTAAGCTGTGATAGAATTAATCTGAATTATTGTGAGATCCTTATTTAACTGAAATAATTGAAGTTTTCTTATAATCTGTGTTATAATTTCTGTTTTATAATGTTTAAAAAGTGTTAAATTACAAAAGAGTTATAACTAACAAACTCACTGGCACTATCGAACAAGTAGGTTCATGGCCGCGCGGACATAAGCTCTCCATATATCCCTATCCTGAGCCAATTTTTTCATATCATCCCCCGTATAATCTACTTCCCTCAAATCATAGTTAATGTTATTCTCCCACCTCATTCTTAGTCTACCAACTGGGCGTTTTCCCTCTGGTTTTCCTACAAGAAGCTTCCATGCACGTCTTTCATTTCCCATTCGTGCCACATGTCCTGCCCATCGCAGTCTACGAGACTTAACTGTTCACATTATGTCTGGATTCCTATAAAGACCCTGTAGTTCACTGTTATGCAGTCTTCTCCATTCACCTGTCTGTTCATCTCTCTTTGGTCCAAAAAAATTCCTAAGAACTTTATTGTCAAATACTCATAATATCCTTTCCTCCCTTAATGTAAGAGTCCATGTTTCGCATCCATATAAAATAACTGGTAGAATAATAATTTTATATATTTTCAGTTTAACGTTTTTTGAAAGGAGATGGGAAGTCAAGAGTCACTGTAATGCATAATAACACGCATTTCCAGAATTGAGCCTATGTTTAATTTCCTTGTTCATCTCATTCCTGTTTGTGATTATTGTTCCTAGGTATTTGAATTCAGCGACTTTCTCAAAATTTTCCTCATTTGACATTAGCTTCCATTTCCATTATATAATGTATTTTCATGCGTGATCATATATTTAGTTTTATTGATATTTACTCCAGTCCCAATTTCTTAGTGTTAGTAGTGTGTGCGTGTTGGTCTTTAGTATCTCCTCGCTATCGGCCAATAGTACTACATCATCAGCATAAGGTAACAGCTTATTAATACCATTGAGTCGTAGGCTTTCTTCATCCTCTAAAGATTTGATGGCGTGTTCTAGTACAAAATTAAATAGTAAAGGAGATATTGCATCTTCTTGCTTCAACCCATTCTGGATTTCAATAGTATCCGAAAACTGTTTGCCTACACGCATCCTACTCTTTATCCCATTTAGACACATTCGTATAAGTCTAACTTTTTAGGAATTCCGAACTCTAGCAGGATACTATATAACTTCTCCCTCTTAATTGAATCGTATGCCTTTTTGAAGTCTACATATAGTTGATGTACAGAACTATTATATTCCCATTTATTTTCTAAAATCTGTCTTAAGCTAAACATCTGATCTGTTGTAGACCTGTTTCTTCTAAATCCACATTGATGATCTCCTAGAATGTCATCAATATAAGGAGTAAGTCTGCTTACTAATATATTTGTTAGAATTTTGCACGAAGTTGAAAGTAATGAGATGCCCCTATAGTTGTTGCAATCAGTTTATCTCCTTTCTGATAAATTGGTATGATAATCGATTCTTTCCATTCATCTGGAAGAGCTTCTTTATCCCAAATCATAGGCTATTAAGTAACTGGCGTATCTTGTCCATCGATTTTTCTCTCCCTGATTTTATCAGTTCTGCTGGGATATCATCTGAACCTGATGTTTTATACAGTTTCGATTTTTATATCGCCATTTCAACCTCTAATACGATTAGCATTTCTGCTGTCTGTAAATTATCCTCTTCAATACAAAATAGTTATATTTGTTATAATTCATGAAAGAATATTGTTGACAATATTTACAATGTTTAGTGCTTTAAACTTAATTTTGTAGCAATGTTAGGCTGTTGCTAGGGTAAACAATCCTTATCAACGAATCATTTAGATACAGACAAGAAACTTCAACAGTTTTTCTTTTATACCAGTCGTGATAGTGGTCTATATCGGAGTGTGGAAACTGCAGCTTCTACTAAACTATATAGTGTTGGTGTTCAACTTTTATTTGCCTGTGTTAGTGTTTGTGATTAGTGTTGTTTGTGCCCGTAAACTAAGTCTTGGCATCACCAAGCATGGCAGCTCCAAATGGCACTGTCGAGGTGATGAAAATGGACGAGGAGGAGGAGGAGGACTATAGGCCGCTCAACCTCTGGGACGATGCCTTAGTAAAATTTGAAGCTCATGACAAAAGTAAAAACTTTAGACAAAGTAGCAATTTTTTTAAAATTACTGACAAAGTTAAAAGTGTCCTTTTCGTAGTGTATAACTACGTACAAGCATACCCAGAGTACGAGCGTATTGACGTAGCTCGGGACCTTACCTCAATCGGTAGAATGACTTAATGAATAATGAACCAGACCAATCAATAATGTACCATGACTTACTCATGGAAGTAAAAGCTATTACAGTGGAAGTACAAACTTCCTGATTCATCAGAGATAACATGGGTAAAGAACTACCAAAACCTAAAAAAAAGAAGACAAGTCGTAAAGTAGCTGAAATAGCAAAAGGTAAAGAAAATGAAGAACAACCTAATAATTTCAAGAAAAGAAAAACAGATAAAATAGAAACAATAAAGTAATCCAGCCATCAGGGAAAAAAGGTCCAACCACAAGCTATGATCCCAAAAGTGGAAACTGAAAATATATATTTAATTTTGTCAAAAATGAACACCACTGCAGGAAGCCCTTTTGCTGACCCCTTAACAAATAAGAATAAAGGACGTAACACAGTGACAACAGCTACGGGACCCTCATGGGTAAACGCCGCCAAAGAAACAAATCCAAATCAACCTAAACTAGGAAGGCCCCCACCCATTACTGTAATGGAACACGGGGGCATTTTTCAAATGAATCGAGAAATAAGAAAACAAATCAAAAGTGATCTCAAAGTGGTAAATACCCGTAAGTGTCTTCGATACTATGCACCCTCAGTGGAGGATTTTCAAGATTTAAAGTAATTTTTAAAAAATGTAAGCAAACTATATTACACTTACCAACTTAAGAAAGATCTTCCACTGAGGGTAGTACTGAAGCGATTACCATCCTCAACCCCTACTGAAGACATACATAGTGAGCTACTGGCGCTAGAATATCCTATCAAAACAATCAATCAAATGTCAATAAAGCACGGATAAAACACCATCCTACTTCACTTATTTGTCATCGAGCTGGAGAATACAGTTACAGCTCGAGAAATTTTCAATCTAAATCGCTTGTTGTACACAGTTGTCACTGTGGAATCATACAGGCCGCGTTCTGGACTCAAACAGTGTTTTAACTGCCAGAACTTTAATCAGACCTTCGCAGGGTGCAACTTGACGCCACGATGTGTTATATGTTCAAAGGCACATAATCATAAAAAATGCCCCATAAAAGCGGAGGCACAACTTTATCCCTCTAACCTACAATGCGTAAATTGCGGAGCAACAGGCCACCCTGCCTCCTATCTTAACTGCCCAGCTTATGAACCAGCTAAGCAAGCTTATATAAAAGCCCGAGAACCCAAACCTCCAACCCAAACATGCAACACATAATGCCAATACTCCCCGTACTTTTACTTCTGTAAAAGTAAATCCCACTCTATCCTTCAGTCACGTCATAAGTTCTGACAATCAAGCTCAACAACGCATTGATCGCAGCACTGCTCGACACCCCTTAATGACCTAAAAGGCACAATAGGCACTCCGAGAATTTCACCATATATTTGCTGCCTTTAAATCTCCAATGGAGCGCTTGTTGTTCCTGTCACAATTGGCGAATATGTGTATCAGTCATAATGGCTAAAATGTATGCAAGATGTATACATTTACATCTTTGCATGCAAATGCTATGGTACGCAGTATCGGACGCTTTGTCTCAGCGGTGTGCTTTGCATAAAAAACTCATTTACCCGATTTACCCCTCATTAAATCCAGCCAGAGATTTGGCGATGTGCTCTCACCTGGAGTGGTGTGGGTCGTTCCACACTGCTGGATTTCCGACTCTCGGCTTAAAGGCAGTATGGATTCTGATGCCCTACTTCAGGTCATCACATCCCAAATCTTTGTTCAATTTTCATCACCATCGGCACGCAAATACTGGCGCCACCAAGTAGGCTCAGATTAAGTGAACTAAAACCCCGTAACGATAGCCACTATCTACTTAGCTGCCAAAGAGCCCTAGTCGGTTCTAACGTACTCAGCACACTGTGCGAAGCTAGACTTCACCTTATTCAGTCAGTCAGTCAGTCAGTCAGTCAGTCAGTCAGTCAGTCAGTCAGTCAGTCAGTCAGAGTTTCTCAAATTTGACAATAAGGCATATATATTCCGTACACCACCCAAATGAGACATAAATTCAACTTGCTGAGGAATTCAATTAGATTAAGTAAAACCTGCGTGACGGATTTGTTCTGTTATTTTATAGGAAATAAACAAAACTTTATAAATCGGTATTTAATTTCAGATCTGAAGTATAGTTTTCGCTCTATTTACTTATTTATTCGTTTGTTAAGATATTTTATTTTCTCGTTAACTGCTTATGACAATGTCCCTATAGAAAAACTATGGAATGATTTAAAACGTATGGCAATTAAGACTATAATACTTAAAGCTATACAAAATTTATATGACAATTGCATATCTAAAATTAAAATTGGTAGTAAATTGTCATATGGTTTTACGGTAAATAAAGATCTTCGTCAAGGTTGTTTGTTGTCTATCACCGACTCTGTTAAAAATATATCCATCCTTGATAATTCTGCCCGAAGGCGGGTCCTTCACTACAATCATAGCATTTTCATGCTATGCTTGCAGCTTTACTAGGGAATTGTAGGTGTGGTAGCTTCCTGTTGGTTTCCACACCGGTGAAGGATGATGATGATGGCCATATGATTTCGGGGACCGTTTGGGCCTTAACGTTTTCTTGACATATGTCTTACAGGTGAGGAAATGCCCGATAAAAACCTTACCCACAAAAACTGCCCCGACCGGGGATCGAACCCGGGCAATCTGCGTGACAAGGCAGCACGCTACCTCGACACCACAGCAGTGGACTAAATGTATATGTACATGAAATATTAAAGAATTGGAGGAGAAAATGTTCAAGCATGGGATTTCCTATTTCAAACAATAAAACTTTATACAGATTACATTTTTGCAGATGTTCAATTATTAATTGCATAAGATTATGAAAATTAAGAATATATAACTAGAAAACTAATAGAAGAATATGATAATTGGGGATTAATTTTGAACATGAATGAAAAAAAAAATTATCAATTGGTGAACCAGAACAAAATTTAATTTTGGAGACTGGAGAAACAATAAAATCTTGTAGTGATATCACATATTTAGGAGTTAAATAAAAAAGGAAGATATGAAGAGGAAATAAGAAATATAAATAATAAAGGAAATTCCTCATGGAATATTGTGCGATAAAAATATGAGTAATAAAAACAAAACTAATATATACCATACAAATATTAAAAGCATAATTAATTCTGGAGCATAACTTTGGCCTTTAACAACAAAAACAAATAAATATTTCTTGGCATCAGAAATGGATTTAATACGAAGGACAGCTTAGAATTTCAAGAAGTGAAACAATTAGAAACTCGGTAATAAGGGAGAAAATGAAGATCGAAGACACCATTTTAGATTATATATGTATTAAAACTCAGCAATTAAGAGGGTACGGACATATCTAGCGAATGGAAGATGATCGGCTACCAAAATATGTTTTGGAGTGGAAACCTGAGGGAAGACGAGACAGGGAATATATATATATATATATGTGTGTGTGTGTGTATGTGTGTGTGTGTGTGTATGTGTGTGTGTGTGTGTATGTGTGTGTGTGTGTGTGTGTGTGTGTGTGTGTGTGTGTGTGTGTGTGTGTGTGTGTGTGGAAGGAGAAACATCTGTAAGCTGGAGATTGAATGGACGGACAAAATTGGCTATTAGGAATCGGACGATGTCAAAGACCGATGATCTATCTATTATATTTTTTAACGGTACAATTATAACCGTAGATTTTATTTGAAATAAATTAAAATAATATTGTTGTGATGAAGACAAATTAATACAAAAAATGAAGGATTTGATGAAATTTGTGCTATTAATACTATGCTAATTTTCAGTACAAATAGATTCTTTGGACAAGGATTCTTTTCGTCCGAACTTGTCTTTAAAAAAATGGTAAACATTAAATATATAAAATTCTTGTTCTCTAATTTATTTTAAATGGACGCGAAAATTGACCCTTGCTTTAAGGGAGTAGAAAATATAACGGGTATTTGAGAATAAAGTACTTACTAAAGTTTTTGGTCCAAAGATAGACGAAGACAGGTTAAAGGAGAAGATTACATAAAAGTAAACCACATGATATTTATGGGAATCCATACATAATGAGAGCAATTAAATGTCGCAGACCACGATGAGCAGGACGAGTATCTAGATTGGGAAATGAAAGAGTGACATGGAAACTGTAAGAAATCCAGAGGTAAAGCTTCCAGAAGCTAGGCCAAGAATTAAAAGGGAGTATAAATGTTAATTGTTGTTAACCCTTGAATTAAAATTGTATCATATTATTATAAGATACATAAATTGGTTACATTCAATCATTCAATAATTCTAATAAAACAGATGAAAACTGACGAGAAGATACTACTTATTTTTTAAAAAAAACTTCACAATATAACTAATAATAACAGTTAGGCATCATTTCGTATTCACTGCGGTCCGCCATATTTAAATAACTGACACGAGAAATAAGTCTTTTACTAATTTAAGGGTTTAAGGAAAATACATTTACAGGAAGTTTTACGTCCAGTAACAATAAATTCAAACATTAACCAGGCAATAAAAACTTATACGATGAATCTATCTCTAGAGTAAAAATGGGTAAAACTATTGTAACAGGTTTCGGAGTTACTAAATGTTTAAGACAATGATTGTTTATCGACGATCTTATCCAAACTAGTTCTACAAAATGCCTTAACACAGTGTTTGCCTATAGGAATAAAGGTAGAAGAAGATACGATTTATTCGTTGCTTTTACTGATGATCAGCTACTGATGACAGAAGATTAGAGCTGCAAAAGGAGTATTTTGCAGTCATTTAATTGAGTTACTAATTTGAGTAGGGAATAAGAGCTGTCTGTTAGTAATTATTCTCTTTCATATATTGAAAATAAATAGGCCTTTTACTACTCCAACGAAATAAAATGTTGAACCAATAGATGAAACTACATTTCATATCTCGGTAATCTTAATATCGCCGAATAGCCTACTTGACAAGAAAACGGAAGGAGGATAATGAAAAATTGAGGTTAAAGATTAATTTGGATAAAACATGGTAAAAGGAGATAAATCAAAAGATCTGATTTTAGAAGACGGACGTGGAGAAATGAATGCATGTGACGTATATTGAAGCACAATCTTTCACTCAGACTCCTAGATTAATAAATTGAAATTAATAAATTAATTAGGACGTACATTATAATGTTAAATTTCTATTGGATGAAATAATCATCGCAGGTATAAGAAACGTATATGAAATCAAACCGTGAGAACACGAGGATTTTGATTTTTATATCATCAAATAAAAATAAATTGAATCAAACGAAGTTGATAGAATTAAGAATAAACGATCAGTTAATAATTAAGGAAACCATTTAACAAGTACATGGTACCGCTTTTGTTAAGCGACAAGTTCTTGACGCGGCTACAAAGAAGTGAACATTTTAGGAAGTCTATTGTACTAGCAGATTACTGGACATTTCTTTGTGGACGAGTAATCCAAGATCTTAAACCGAGCTTCGCTGACAGGTCATGAACAAAGCATTGATGTATGACTTGGAAACTACAGCGTGGAGTAAACAACTCAGTATAACGAACTGGACAAACCGCGAGGACGCGAAGCCTAGCAAACAAGCGGGAAAAGGCCACTGACCCAAAGGAGTTATGTAATAAATTTAGACCGGGATTCCCCAGGGTACGAACTCTTGTTAGAACTGTATTCACGATGGGAGTGTTCATAAAGGGAACATGGTAGATCCTTGTCCAATGGAAAGACGACGATTCCTTCTTTGGTACTAAGGAATCGTTGTCAGCCAATATAATAAAGTGTTGTATCGTGACAAGGTAATGACCTCATGACGACACGAGGACAGAGAGAGGGTAAGCGAAGTTTACCTTATACCTAACAATAATTATGTTAAGTTAGTTCGGCGTCCTGAGTCCGGCGAAACTCACCGAGGCGGGATTCGGAACAGACTCTCCGACGTGGCCATCAATCAGCAAAATACAAACATAACTTCACTTAGAAATGATTCATCCGGATAGATCCTCAGAGATATCATCTTGGATTCTGAATGCGTTCCTGCGGCCAATACCTTGTCCGACTTTAATATGTCTACAATTGTACGTGCAACCAGTGTCCACATCAATTAATAAATAAAGTATATTTATTAAAATTCATCTCGCATAGTCTTGCGCCGGCCAGCTCCTTGCTTATCCCTAGAGAAAGAATCTCAACTCTACCGATTTCCAACCTGAGCAACCTAAATTCTTACACACGGAGAAATCCTTTCGGTACTCCTGGCGCACAAACATCCTTTATTACCTATAAACCCAATTAATACCCTCTTAATATGTATATTTGGTGACAATAATTTGTGCAGTTGGAAGTCATAATGCTGAAATTAATGAAGGGATAAATCGGCTATATCAAAATTGAATGGTGTTTTATGGAATCATAACAAAAGTTTAAAATAAAACAAACATTTTTAATAAAATAAGGAGTACAATGACTTACGGTGCAGAAAAATGGGAATTAAAATCTAAAACAATACGTTAATTAAATTATTTTGAAATGGATTTTTGGAGGCGTTTAGCTGGAATATATAGAAGAGATGAAATAAGAAAAGGTGTAATTAAACCAAAAATGAATGTTTAAACATCAGTTACAGGTATTTATTTAATACAAAAAACAATTAAAATGGTATGGTCAAGTAAGAAGAATGGCAGAGTACTACAGATTTCCAAAAAAATAAAATAAAATAAAATAATAGAATGGTTACCACTTAGTAAAAAAAAAGAGGACGGCCAAAAGTAAGGTGGATTGATGGTGTTTTGAGCAGAATGAGGGGAAAATGATTGGACGTAGGGAGATTGGAATGACAGAGAAATGTGGAGAAGAATGACAATAGATTAATTAGGCGCAGGAAGATGCTGTGAAACATTATGAAACCTGCTAAACAAATATAAATTGTACAGTGGTTGATTGGAAAACATCTCAGGATACGGATGTATGGAGAGATTATATCCGTGCCATCATGAACCTACATGTAGGATAGTGCCCGTGAGTTAGTTAAATAATTAGTTACGTTATTTTACGATACTAGTTGTTAAAGTGCGTCATTAATATAATACAACTACTATTGCTATATATATATATATATATATATATATATATATATATATATGATATGAAAAGAAAAATGAATGCTTGAGTCGGGATTTGAACCCGAGGCTCTAGACTCTGTAGGTTTAGAGACTCGGGTTCAAATCCCAACTCAAGCATTTATTTTTTATTTTTATATCATATTTGCCTTCATTGCCAAATGTCAAAAATATAGTTATAACATATATATATATCCATCCATAGTAATTCTGCCCGAGGGTAGGTCCTTCACTGCAATCATAGCATTTTCATGCTATGCTTTGCAGCTTTACTAGGGAATTGTAGGTGTGGTAGCTTCCCGTTGCTTTCCACACCGATGAAGGATGATGATGATAATGATGATGATGGCAATATGATTTCGAGGACCGTTTGGGCCTTAAAGTTTTCCTGACATTTGTCTTACAGGTGAGGAAAAACACCGATAAAACCTCACCCACAAAAACTGCCCCGACCGGGGATCGAACCCGGGCCCGCTGCGTGACAAGGTAGCACGCTACCTCGAGATCAGCAAATGAATCCATTTACCCCATTTCACCCTAAAAATAAACAAAATTAAAATTTTAATATAAGATTATAAAATTGTTACCTTATAGGCCCGTCTGTTCAACTTTGTAACATATTAATTATCTGCAGGCCTTTCGTAACTAATCCCATCATCAGCACAAAAAAGCAGGAGATAGGTCTTTATCAATTTTTCATTCAGGGTCAATAAATATAGACCTACGTCCTGATCCTTCTACTGACGATGGGACGAATCCTTAAAGACCTTCAGATAATTAATACTTTACAAGTTGAGAAGTTGGACATAAAGGATAAACATTTTATAATTTTATATTATAATTTTAATTTTGGCGGCTCCGTGGCGCAAGCGGTTAAACGCTAGCCTCTCACCGCCGGGTCCCGAGATCGAGTTTCGGTAACTCCTTGTGGGTTTCGTGGTGGACAAAACGGAGCTTGGTTACGTTTTTCTCGGGGTTTTTCCCGTTTTCCCCTGCCAAAAATTTCATTCCACTATGTCTCCATATTCATCTCATCCATTTCGTTTCATTTCTTTCATCCGCCCCTGTGACGGTGCGTGAGGAGTGGTCTGCCGGCACCCTTGTAGTTCATAGACCTCTATGAATATAGGGGCTTCATCTCATCTCATCCCTGGACTCAACCCACAATAGGAAACGAGATGAGGATATCTATTTATTTATTTAATTTTAATTTTGTGACTAATAGCTCCTCAACTCTGGAAATGCGTGCTATTATGCATTACAGGGACTCTTGACGTCCCAATTCCTTTCAAAAATGTTAAACTGAAAAATATACAAAACTAATTTTTTACCAGTTACATTATAAGGATGCGAAACATGGACTCTTACTTTAAGGGAGGAATGGAGATTACGAGTATTTGAGAATAAAGTTCTTAGGAAAAAATTCGGACCAAATAAAGATGAACAGACAGCTGATTAGAGAAGACTACATAACAGTGAACTACATAGTCTTTATAGGAAGCCAGATATAATCAGAACAGTTAAGTCTCATAGACTGCGATGGGCAGGACATGAGGCACGAATGGGTAATGAAAGACATGAATGGAAGCTTGTTGTATGAAAACCAGATGGAAAACGCCCATTTGGTTGACCAAGAATGAGGTGGGAGAATAACATTAACTACGATTTGAGGGAAGTGGATTATACAGGGGATGATTGGAAAACATTTACACATGTATGGAGAAGTTATGTCCGCGCGGCCATGAGTCTACGGGTTCGATAGTGCTAGTGAGTTAATTAGTTAGTTAGTTAATAGCTGAACGGAATTTTTTAATGTTGACTTGTAATCAACTCCTTCTCAAAATTTGTGAAACTGAAATGTCCAAGTAAAATCGAGTAACAAATGGAAACTCTTGATTTATCAAAAAGTGTTGTGTTTCCCCGGGGCGCTGCGAGTACAGCTTATAGTGGCAACAGTCTGCGGTTGTCAATACAACACATGCAGTAGAATTATTACTCTTATTATAAGCCGGGGCGTTCTTAATCCTGAGGACTATAATCACCAACTGGCTGTCAATAGGAACCAGGTCTGGCCATCCCCTGCACGGTTTATTGTCGGGGTTGTGGTGGCGCAGAATTATTACACAGAGTAGCTCGCCCGGGGTGCTTTGTGGTGCACCCTTCCTGCACATCACTCACACCCTCACAACATTCACCCGTGTAGGCATTTGCTTGAAATAACGAGAAATTATAGCGAGCACTAGGTATGAAATGCTCCAGCAAATTGCTAATATAACCAGATCCACAGTAAACGTTGTACAGTCGCTGTTACAAAATGCTCTCTAAACTTCTGCAGGAAAACGTGATACTAGTTCCTGAAACTAAACATTTATTTGTAACGAGAATAAAATGGTAACGGGTTCTAATATCTAATATAGTTATATATATATATATATATATATATATGGGGTACCAACACAGTGATCAGGGTTCAAATCCCGTTCAGGCATTTATTTTTCTTATCATGTCATATTAATCTTGCATTGCTCAATGTCAAAAATTAAATTATAACATCGATAAAGCGTCACTGCTATGAAGTAAAAAATAGTCTCTTTAATTTGCTTATTTGTTATAGTCAGCTACTAGATGGCAGTGAAGACCGAGTTCTCGCGGCATCTAGTAATAATGGAGAATATAATGTATATATAAGAAGGATAAGTGTTTGAATTGGAATCGCCTGGTGGTGTAATGGATAACACGCTGAGGTACCAACCCAGAGATCCGGGTTCAGACATTTTTTTTCTTATCATGTCATATTAAGCTTGCATTGTTCAATGTCAAAAATTTAATTATAACATCGATAAAGCGTCACTGCTATAAAGTACAAATATTCTCTTTAATTTGCTTACTTGTTATAGTCAGCTACTAGATGGCAGTGAAGACCGAGTTCTCGCAACATCTAGTAATAATGGAGAATATATATACATATATATATATATATATATATATATATATATATATATATATGAAATAATTAGTGTTTGAATTTACGCATTTATTTTTCTTATCATGTCACATACATACATACATACATATCCATCCATCCATAGTAATTCTGCCTGAAGGCAGGTCCTTCACTGCAATCATAGCATTTTCATGCTATGCTTGCAGCTTTACTAGGGAATTGTAGGTGTGGTAGCTTCCCGTTGCTTTCCACACCGGTGAAGGATGATGATGATGATGATGATAAGGATGATGATGATGGCCATATGATTTCGGGGACCGTTTGGGCCTTAAAGTTTTTCTGACATTTGTCTTACAGGTGAGGAAAAACCCCGATAAAAACCTCACCCAGAAAACTGCCCCGACCGGGGATCGAACCCGGGCCCGCTGCGTGACAAGGCATCACACTACCTCGAGACCACAGCGGTGGACATATATATATATATATATATATATATATATATATATAATGGACTTACGGCAGTAATATGATAAGACACCTTCTGATAAGAAATGTCATTTATTACAATGACCGCATATAAATGTATTGAAATATCCATAAAATCATGTGTAAGTGCTCCAGTGATGAGTTAGAACATATAGACACACAATGTATTAATAACATTACTGCACAATTACTATTTGTAATTTTTTGAAACATTAAAATATTTATATCTCAGAAAGAACAATAACTGGCTTATTATGTTATTGCCCTATGTAATGTTGACTATCATTAAGTATTTCGTATGAATTATTTTGGTAATCTTTTTATATCTATAATTATTATTTTAATACTATTGTTGGTCTGTACTTTTAGAAGAATAAGATTTTTTACTTTTTATTTATTTTTTGAGAGAAGCTTGATTCCTACTTTATTTTTAATTTTAGGTAGATATAAAATCGTTACTCTTAAACGTTATGTGCAGAATCGATTCCATACGTAGTTGAATTTCCGACACGCGTACTTTAATGAGTAACACTAAGTAATTTGGACTGGAAGTAAACATCAATAAAAATATATGTATGTTCACACTTAGAAATAGCCTATATTATATAAAGGATATTGAGAGTTTATGACAAATGAGGGAAATTTTGAATTCAATTAACTAGGAAGAATAATTACAAATCATCATCATTAACAACAACAAGGATTAGGCCCAATGGCCTGTTCCGATCTCATTATAGGTCGAATTGGTCCTTCCATCTCTTCAATGGTCTTCCCAACGTTCTTCTCCCTTTTGGTTTATAATTATACATTCTTCTTGGTATGCGCTGTTCATTCATTCGTAATACATGCTGAAGATAAGCATTTTGGTAATATGTTATTTCTTTCACAGAGATTAAATATATTAAGTTCTGTTCTTACATCTTCGTTTTTCTTTTTATCGGTCCTTTGGTATCCTGGTATTGCTATCAACATCTTCATTTCAGCAGCCTCTATTTGTTTACTATCTGCCTTATAATTACAAATAACAATAATATACACAAAGAAATTAAACATAGACTCATTTCTGGAAATGCGTACTATTGTATATTACAGGGATTCTTGCCATCCCAAGCCCTTTCAAAAAGTTAAACTGAAAACATATAAAAGAGTTATCTTCCCAGGTATATTATATGGATGCTAGACATGGACTCTTACTTTAAGGGAGAAAAGGAGATTATAAGTATTTGAGAATAAAGTTCTTAAGAATATTTTTGACCAAAGGTACCAGATCTTTATAAGAAACCAAATGTAAAAAAATAGTTAAGTATCGTAGACTACGGTAGGCAGGACATGTGGCACAAATGGGGAATGATAGAGGGACTTGGAAGCTTCTTGTAGGAAAACCAGAGGGAAAATTCCCATTTGGTAGACCAAGAATGAGGTGTGAGAATAACATAAACCATGATTTGGGGGAAGTAGATTAAAATGGTTCAAAAAAACTTTAGCCCAGGATGTCCGCGCGGCCATGAACCTATGGGTTCGATATAGCCAGTGATTAGTTTGTTTAATTTATTCTAGGGGTTTCATGAATTTTTTAAAGGATAAGGCTAATTCTTGGAAATTTGAGCCACAAAATGTCTTAAAAATTGCCAAAAAAAAGTCTATATATTAATATGAAATTACGTAATGGAAACAAAACCATATAGTTGACACAAAAAAATCGAACCAGAGCGTCAACGTAGGATAGAGGAACACAGAAGGGAAGGTTGTAGGCACTTCTCCAGACCTTTGACCGAGCCCAAATAAATGTCGGTAAGAGTCATGTGTTGAATGCTTGATACGTGTCGAATTAGGAGCATCATAATTGATTACATATCACCGAAGGGAATATTGAATCTCATTCTTTCCATAATGTAAAGGTAAATATACAATGAACTATCGTAGAGACTAGAAACCAGGTCTTAAATCCCGAATCCATTTATATTAATGTAATCTGATGATTTTTCTTAAGGGTTTAAAATTCCAGGTGCTGTGACATTCCATAATGAGAGTGTAGAGCAGATTTCACTTGAGTTGAATTATCTATTCAACACACAGATGTCATGGACGTGAGCGACTACAAACATTTATATTCGAGTTTCTTCTACAGAGAGGACGCCGAACTTAACAGACCAAACCGATAATTTGATATCACATAAACGTGTTCAAAGTTGCGGTTTGACAAATCTTATTATATTATTGTTATTTTATTATTATTATTATTATTATTATTATTATTATTATTACGTATGACGAATGCAAGAAGAATGATTACCCAGGAAAACATTGGAATGGTGTCCACCTGGAAGAAGGAGGAGAGGAAGACCTCGAAACTCGTGGATGCAGGAAATGGAATGAGAGCAAGAGGACTGGAGGACATGGATTGGATGGAGAGAGACGAGTGGAGAAGAAAAATAAAACTTTAGACACAGAGATATGTGTTAACATTAACATTCTGTATATAAATAAATAAATAAATAATAATAATAATAATAATAATAATTATTATTATTATTATTATTATTATTATTATTATTATTATTATTATTACACTACCTTTCGTATTTTGCTTATCAGCTGCACACAGGGTGAATTTTAATTACACCGACAAACTGCAGGGACTGATCCCTGACTAGAAATGGAGGATAAAATGTCCTATGAATAAGTGGCCATAAATGCATCGTTACCACGGTAGATTGCACTGACGAATGACATTATTCTCTCGGCCCTGTTGCATGGCCTGCTAGATCACCCCCTGGATTTTTACTTCTTGGGGCGTCTGAAAAGCGTTGTGTACGCTGAACCAGTTCCTGATGTGCGAACCCATTAACAGCGTGTCCACGTCGCCTGTGACGCTATTCGGAGAGAGGCCGGAACATGCGAAAGTGAGGCACTACATGATACAACGTGTGAACACGTGCATTGCATCCCATGGAGGCCACTTCGAACATCTGTTTTGACGTGAATGCGATTATGCAATGTACTGTGTGCCGGGACGGTTTGTTATCGTTGCACGCAAAACGTTCATTTCTGACACATGTTTGTAGAACTTTTTTCCCTTCATTTCCGGTCAGAAATCAGTCCCTGAAGTTCGTCGGTGTTATTACCATTACCGTTCACCTTGTATAGTATATTGTCATCATCTTCATCATCATCATCACTCCAGGGATTAGACAATTGCCCGTTCCGACTTCATAATTCATTAGCCCAACGTCTTCTAGGTCTTCCAATATCACGTCTTCCTCTCTTGCTTGATAATTTCTTGCTAACAACGGACATCTCTCCTTACGCATTTCATCCATATGATCAATCCATTTCTGTCTCTAATTCGAGACCTTATCCAATAAAGGCTGCACTTTCAATTCTTCTCTTATATCCTCATTTCTTATTCTATCAAATCTTGTACATCCTTTAACTTGTCTTAGGAACCTCATCTCCGCCGTCTGTATTCTATCCTTCTGGGGAAGATTGGCTTAGGTTAATCTTGCTGGTGAGTAAGAGGCGAGGGGAACTAAGTATAGCTCACAACCAGGGAATGGCGTCTGTATCCATATTGGGCGGCCACATCTTCGTCAAGTCTTCAAAGGTCAACAGGGCGACAAGGAATAGCACAGCTAAACTTGTAGGGCTTTAAGAGCGGAAGAATCAGCCCTCTCTTGAGGGGTGGATACCCAGAGGAGCATGTTTGGAGGCTCAGAGGAAGCAGCCCTTCCCTTGTCCTGCGAAGCGTTCGTAACGCTTCCAGGAGACATTCATCTTACTGAGAAGCTTCATGGAAATCAGCCGGATATAGTATATTGTGTGTTATTAATTTAACATCTTGTATAATTTAAATATGATGAAGTGGAAAGGAATACCTTACGTTATTAATTTCGGATTTTCAGATTTTAGAATGGCAAAAGCCGTCCTGAATTATAATCCTATAGGGAAAATAAGCGTTAGCCGACCTGTAAAGTGATGGCGTGACCAGTTTAAAATCGGTACAGGCCAAAAATCCTAAAGCTTGAACTCGATGATTAATTTGATCAGGTAAATGAAATTACTATTTTCATTAATATTATTATCCTATTTTTTAATTGCGAGTGAGCCCTTTTAAGACTACGCATAGTACTAAGATGTGTTTCCTTTTACTCCATATGTCCTCAGTTTTTACTTTCTCTCTTCAGTCATGATGTTCCAATGTTTGACCTCTTGGTCAACATGCCACTTGGGCACCTTAATTTTAAAGATATCTCTTTTTATGATATATTTTTGAGTCATTCCTACCATTTTGAGTACTTTTTTACTTTACCAATATATTTTATAGTATCCACTGGTGCATTATTTGTGTTATTATTATTATTATTATTAATAATATTACTATTATTATTAGTCGGCCGCGTGGGACTAGTGGTTATGCTCCTTGCATCTGGTCCCGAGGGTCGCGGGTTCAAACCCGGCCGGGGACGATGGATTTTTTAGGATGGAAAAATCCAAGGAGCAAGTCCTCCGGGAGGGACTTTATGCCGTGGGTCCCGAGTCTGAATATTTTCAGGCTCGTAAAAAATCCTTAAGCCTGAATGAAAAGGCCTCTAAGCAAAATTTACCGAATTTTCCCATCCTAGATCTACCTTGGTTTCCTAGATGTCAGTATGAGGCGGAACGCTGACCACGGACCACTTAAAATGACATCTATACGAAAACAAGTGTAACGAGAAGTGTCCTGTGTAGTAGTAGTAGGACTTTATTAGACAAAAATTAAGATATTTACAATATTATTTACAAATATGGGTCGCACGGGCAGTAAGCCGTACGTGCTGTTGACAGTCCGTTACAATAAAGTAATAATTGGTACTAGTGTAAAGAAAAATAAACAACAAGAAAGCAATAACATTACAATTACATAAAGAAAACACAATAATACTACAATTAAACAATAACACAATAGCATTATACACTGAAAAAACATTAACATTACAATTACATAAAGAAAACACAGTAATATTACAATTAAATAATAACACAATAGCATTATACACTAATTAATTTATATATAATTGTTAAGAAATAATGGTATTGCATTTTGATAACATATATTTACTCACGAATGAGTGTTGTCCTTATTTTCCGCGTTTAGTCCAGAAATTTACCGAGGTTTATCCAATTTTCTGGATTTACCAATAACTCGTAGCATGCCAATCCTTCCCGATTTGAATTTAGAAATCTTTCCGGTAATAACTGACGTCTCCAATATTCTAAATTATTACATTTTCCTACAACAACAGAGCTTAGAACAAAAGTACAAGGTAAAATTATTTTATGATGACAGCATTAAATGGTTATATTCGAGAAGAATTCAGCAATATATGGCTACAACTCCAGAAAGTAATGATGTCGAAGAAGAATGGAAAAACATTAAAATGATAATTCAAAATGCAGCTAATGAAACTTTAGGAAAAGTAAAATATACAACAAAGAAGAAATAGAACTCTAAAAATCTGGGATGATCAAATAAAACAATTGATTGAAGAAAAAAATGCAGCTTATAAAAAATATTTGAACACAAAGAAAGTAGAAAATGAAATAGAATTCAAACGCTGTAGAGCTATTGTTAAGAGGGAAATAAGAAAGAGACATAGGAAAACATGGTTAAATTTTGTTACACATTTAGAATCAGATTTGCATAAGCTCCAACCTAATGCCTTCAAAATATTAAAACATTTGAATAAAGATATTAAAGAATCTACCAAAATTAATTGCGGAGTAACAAAAGAAGATTTTTTCAATTATTATAAAAGTCTTTGGACTGACAATAGCTATGAAGATACAATTTTCCGAAATAATAATGAGACAGATTCCATAATATCATTGGAAGAATTGAACAATAGTTTAAAGAAATTAAAAAATGGGAAGGCAACTGGCACAGATGGCTTGAATTCTGAATTGTACAAATATGCAGGCAAACAGTTTCCATGAAAGACTGTTGTCCTTCTTTAATAATATATTCAAAAATGCAGATATACCACAAGAATGGAAGACAAGCATTGTTATACCCCTGTTCAAGAAAGGAGACAAGAGAAAAATGGACAACTATAGGGGAATCAGTTTGTTAAACACATGCTACAAAATTTATGCAGACATTTTAAATGGAAAATTGAAAAGTTTCAGTGAAAATTCCTTATGGAATGTCAAAATGGATTTAGGAAAGGACGATCTTGTATTGATTCAGCATTTTCTGTTAAACTATTGCTTGAAAAAAGAAGAGAATTCAACTTAGAAACACATTTTGCTTTCATAGATTTTGAAAAAGCATTCGACACAGTCAAGAGATCAAAACTCTTAAATATATTGGAAGACAGAAATATACCAAATTTACTTCGGCAGAACATACAAAATATTTACAAAGACAACACCATAAAGATTAAATTAAATAACAGATTTTCTGAAGAAGGAATTATAAATCGTAGTGTGAGACAAGGCTGCCCCCTATCCCCAACACTCTTTGCAATTTATATCAATGAAGTAATATGTTGCTGGAACAAAACATATAAATTTGGAATAAGAATATCAGAAAATAGAAAATTAAACACCATATTGTTTGCAGATGACCAAATAATAATAGCAAATTCCGAAGATAATCTACAGAAAGGTCTGTATGAACTTAACAAAATTACAGAAGAATATGGATTAAAGATATCTACAGAAAAAACAAAAATTATGGCATTTCAAGGCGTAGATCCTGTCAGAAGTAAAATTGTACTGGACAATAAAATTTTGGAGCAGGTGAATAATTTTACATATCTAGGATGCAATATCTCATATGAAGAAGAAAAGGATGTAAATGCAAAAATATCTAAATTTTTAAGAATTTTAGGGTTAATAAATTCTATCTTCAAGCCACAGTTAGTCCAAAAGCATTCAAGACTGAAAGTGTATAAAACACTGGCTCTTCCAACTCTTTTGTATGGTAGCGAAGTATGGACGTTGAAACAGAAGGATATACAGAGACTTAGATCTGCTGAAATGAGATATCTTCGGAGGACTGCAGGATACACACTATTAGATCACAAAAAAAATGAAGACATCTTAGAAGAATTACACATGGAATCTTTAGAAAACAAAATTTCTGATTATAAGTCAAGATGGATACAACATGTTCATCGAATGGAAGATCTCAGAATACCCAAACTAATGTTAAGATATCAACCTGCAGGAAGAAGAAGACCAGGACGTCCACTCAAAAGACTTCTGGATGATGTTTCTCTTGAGGCCGAAACAGGTCAACAAATGGCCTAAATTCGTGAATGTACTATGATGATGATGATCCTAATATATGTATCTCATCTTCAAAGTTCCCGCACATTGGACATATTCGCATATCCTGATCGTCGCTAATTTTTAGAAATTTCCATGCCCCTAGCCTAAACCTAGCCTACATCCTATACGATTCTTTTCCCCAGACGTGTTTTAGGTCTCTTTGTAAACACAGTGAGCGTTTTCCTGTACATTCGGCGAAAGTATCTTGTTGGTTTATATCTAAGTACCTCCTCCTTATTTTTCTCCACACGTTCTTGCGATTTTCAGTCCCTTTTTCCCGTATCCAGCCTATCCCAAACTTTTGGAGTTCTCTCCTAACCTCGTAAAAAGTAAAGTACAGTAAAGCGATCCCACGACAGGCCTCAGGAGGCCCTTGGGGTAGTAGGAGGTTAAGGCTCCCACTTTTCTAGACAATTGGCCCTTGATGCCAGCCGGGTTGTCAGCCCTGCGTGACGGCCGCCTTTACCCCAGAACAAGCGTCTGGTACTCATTTACGTTAGAGGCTGAGTCGACCCCAGGACCATAGTGCCGCCAGAGGGTTTGGGTCAGTTTAAAAATCCTGACCCCCACGGGGCTCGAACCCTCGACCTTCCGGCTTGTAGCGCAGTGCCTTAACCACTACGCTACGGCGTGTCCCCTCCTAACCTCGTCTGCCCAAAATTTAACATCTATATTTTTAATTTGGTGGTCGTAACAAATTGCTCTACGCATTGTTTGTTCACCTTGGATTACTCGAAACCAGTATTTGAGTACACCAATTTTACAGTTTATGTCGTCCTGGAATGACCCGAATTCATATACAATTCCTCAGTTAGAAAAGGCCTTACTAAGTCCTGTAATGTCATTTAGAAGATGCGTATATACCTTATTTAGTACTTCCGTTCTTTGGAAACCCCAAATCTCACTACCATAGTGCATTACTGGCCTGACCATCGCTCCATACATTTTTTTCTAATGTGCTGACTGGAATATCAGGCACTCGACCCAGAATACCGAGTACACTGTTAAGTTGTCCCCTCCCTTTAAATAATGCTATATCAATATGTTTTTTCCACTTCCCGTTCATTTTCTACGTCGTACCAAGATATTCAAAATGTTTCACGTTTTGAAGTACTTGATCTCTGCATTTCCATTCCTCTGCTCTACCATAAACCGTCCCATTTTTAAAGGTCATTGTTTTTGTCTTACTAACATTTACAGTCAATCCCCAATTCCTACAGTATATTTCCAGTAGGTCAAGACCTCTTTGCAATCACTTGATTGTCTTGGAACAGATAATTAAATCATCTGCATACAACAGGACTGGGACTTTAATATTTCTTATCTCCGGAGCCTCAATTTCTCCTTCTAGCATTACGTCTACAATATCATCAACGAATAGATTAAATAGCATTGGTGATAAAATGCAACCTTGTCTCACTCCCCGATTGGCTTCACTGCTCTCTGTAATGTGCCCTTGGTCTACTTTTATACAAATTGTAACATGTTTATAAATTGACATTAAAGCATGTATCATTTTATGAGACAATCCTTTCCGGTTTAATTTTTCCCAAAGTGCGCTTCGGTCCACAGTATCAAATGCCATCTTAAAATCAATGAATGCACAAAATAATTTACCCCCCTCCTTCATTTTCAGATTTTCATCAATTAATGTTCTCAGAACAAATATGTTGTCCACCGTGGAGTACCCTTCTCTAAAACCTGCCTAATATTTTGAGAGCCTATTGTTCTCTTTAGCCCATTGTCTTATTCGTTCGTAAAGTACTTTACAATATATTTTTCCGAACACTGACAAGCGACAAATTCCCCTGCAACTTTCTGGTATCTGTGCCCCTTTGTATAGCGGTTGGATGACACCTGTCGCGCAGGCTTCCGGATAATCTCCTCCATTAAAAATTAGTATGGTTCAAATCCTTCCCTGTAGGGAGAGAGCGCCTAAATCTCTGTAAAGGGAAAACGTGGGCTTCCAATACAATAATTTAAATATGGTGAAGTGGAAGGGAATACCTTGTGATATTAATTTCGGATTTTCAGATTTTAGAATGGCAAAAGCCGTCCTGAATTATAATCCTATAGGAAAAATAAGTGTTAGCCGACCTGTAGAGTGATGGCGTGACCAGTTTAAAACCGGAACAGGCCAAACATCCTAAACCTTGAACTTGATGATTAATCTGATCAGGTATATTAAATTACTATTTTCATTAATATTATTATTCTATTTTGTAATTGCGAATTAGCCCTTATAGTACTTAGATATGTTTCCTTTTACTCCATATGTCCTCATTTTTTTACGTTCTCCCTTCAGTCATGATGTTCCAATGTTTGACCTCTTGGTCAACCTGCCACTTCTGCACCTTAATTTTAAAGATATATCTTTTTATGATATCTGTTTGATTAATTCCTACCAATTTTAAGTCCTTTTTTACTTCACCAATATATTTTATAACATCCACTTGTGCATTATTTCTATTATTATCATTATTATTATTATTATTATTATTATTATTATTATTATTCATGAACAAATTCGTATTAGGCCATGAGGCCTGTACGGTAAACCTAGCGAAGATGGTCTTGATCTTTCCACCGATGTTTTGGTCTTCCTTGGTCCCTATATCCAGTTGGGGTATATTGGAATGCCAATTTTGGAAGTCTATTTCTTGCCATTCTCCTCAGATGATTTTTCCTTTCTTGTTATTATTATCATTATAAAAATACAGAAAATGGATTGTTAAACAGTAAACATATACTAAAATTTCACTAGAAGAATGCACTACTTTACCAAACATATTTGTAACGTTATGAGCATATTTGAACTAAGACAGATCATTAACTTAAATAGATTACAAATGGAAGATCATGGCACAGAGAGTAATCCATCCTAAATATCCATATAGTGGATATAGTAGAATTTTGTGCATGACTATTTAGCTCGTGCCCCAAATGGCAGTCAGTGACCAATCACATTTTAATTAATTTTGTTTTACAACCAATCACAGTCTTTTTCACCTCGATTTTATCACTGTTGTTTTATTAAGTGGCTCCCAGATTGTATGTACAGTGCACGAATGTAACCAAATTCTGGTTGCGAGATATAATAGAAAAAGGTTGGTAGCAATTGAGTATAGGCCTACCATAAAAAAAGAAACCAGTTTTTGTACATTCTTAAACGTATTATTTCCCAGGAATTAACGTTGCAGAAAAATGTAATTGACATATTTACATCATAGGACATCAGAAATTAATTAATAACCTGCAATTATCTGTTTAATTTTTTGTCCACTAGGATGTATTTTTTACAATATTGCTATTCTTTTTCGGCAATAAATATGATCTGGTTGCAGTGATGAACAAATGAAACATAGCGTTTCTCATTTGTTTTCAAACATCGTCGTTTACGTTAGATTTATAAATATTTTAAAATAACTATATTTAAATAATGATTTGTGAGTAAATAGCTTAATTTTATTCGTTAAATAGTCCTAACAAATGCCACTCTTGATTTCCAAATTCTCTAGATAAATTCATTCCACACTTCGTGAGTCTTATATTTATCGAAAATTTTGAAATCACACGTGACATTACTTATGATAAGCATTTTTATCTTTCACCACTTTACCCCCTTTCAAACATTGTAAAGGAACTTTTAAAGCACCCTGTAAGTTATAAAATGGGACGTGTTTTGTAACAAAACTTCGAGTTAAGAATTTTATTACGGAATAAGTAAACTGTTGAGCTCAAGTTATTGCAATCTGTTCAGTACTAAACATGAACTTAAAAAGATAGACAATAGATCGTAAAACACTGAAGTAGTAGGTCGCTGCTATCGATATGTTTCGAATCTTCGTTTACCAATATCTTTCTAGTAGATTTCTTTTCCGTTCCCACTATTAAACAAGCCTGAACGTTGTAAAATTCATTTAAGCTGCAAAAATTATTAAACTTTGAATAAATAATATAAATCATTATAAGCAAATATATGGGATATAAATACGAAATTAATTAGATTTTTGTAGCCTTTAATTAACGCCTATTGAAACGGAAATTAGGCTTAGAATATGGCGACAGGTGGCAAATCAATCTTCCTCTTCCGCATTCACAAAATGCAATGCTAGAAGATAGGTGAGATACGATATTTCTAATATTGGGAGTAAAAGTACATAAAGAGCATAAACAAGAAAGTGATATTAAGAACAGATTAAATAAAGGTAGAGCAATAGCAGCAATGATGAATGGAGTCTTATGGAACAGAAATATAATCAGAAAAAGTAAATTACAAATATACAATTCAATTGTGACGAGTACTGTCACATATGGAGCTGAAGTTTGGAAATTCAACAAAACTCACAACAAAAACATATGTCCATTGAAATGGATTTCATAAGGAGAGCTGCAAGATGCTCACAATTACAAAAAAAAAAAAAAGAAATACTGTCATACGAAAAAAATTAATATTAGATATTCAATAGTAGATTATATAAGATATAAGCAATTAAATTGGTATGGCCAGGTACGACGAATGCAAGAAGAAAATTACTCAGAAAAACATTGGAATGGTGCCCACCTGGAAGTAGAAGGAAAGGAAGATCTCGAAACTCGTTGATGCATGAAATAAGAACTGGAATGATAACAAGAGAGCTGGAGGACAGGGAGTGGATGGATAGAGACGAGTGGAGAAAGAAAATAAAATTTTAGGCACAGAAAGATGTGCAAATATTTAAAATCTGTGCATAAATAAATATCTTAATGTCTGTAGTTGAAAAATATTTGAGAGTTTTGAATTTTTGTCTAACTTTGCCGAATATAATTACCGGATGCGGAAAACGTAATTCATCTATATCGTCCCAAAATGCGCGCGCATTACAAGTAATGACACGAAGATGATTACGTGAACATATAAGCACTGCCAACGCACACTCTCACCTTATTCTTAGTTTCACTCTTAACTCTCGGCTTTACTTCACTCACATTATGGATTGTGGATTGAACAGCGAGTTGTTCAGTTGTGTGCTTTTGACAGTTCAAGCTCTGTATGGTTTGTTGTTGTTTTCATAATATAATGAATATCCCACAAAACAAAAACGAGACAACGCGATATGGATTCGCTCGGCCAGTAAAGAAATAATAGGCGATAAAAAGTGGTGCAATTTTGTAAAAAAAAAGAGTAACATAAAACAATTATACCTGTAGAAAAGTCACGTTTAAGCGCGGAAACATGGTGCGTAAGTCTGAAAACAAAAACTACGAAATATTGTGAAAAAAATGAAAACGCTGAATAAACCGGAGAGAAAGTTACAACTCTTCCCAAACAAAAATCTGAAATATCCATAAAAAGAATGACTTTAGATGGATTTGATAAGCCTGTATTCGTAGAATGTTCATACAACATTATGAACAAAATACAGGAATACTTTGAAAAAAAAACCTATTATTATTTGGAAATACTAAAGTAATGATAAAGTGAAACCATTTGCGAGAAATTGGGTTTCGTTCCAAGGAATTTACATATAACTGAACCCCTTTAACTGAAAACTCTGACAGTGTTGTTAGGCATGTTGAATACTTATTGTATTGTAAGCCCATGTTTCCCTTTACAGAGATTTAGGCGCTCTCCCCCTACGGGGAAGAATTTGAACCATATTAATTTAGTTACACTTGTTTGCGTATAAATGTAATTTTGACTGGTCCGTGGTCTGCGTTCCGCCTCATACTGACATCTAGGAAACTAAGGTAGTACTAGGACAGGAATATTCGGTAAATTTTGCTTAGAGGCCTTTTCATTCAGGCTTAAAGATTTTTTATGAGCCTGAAAATGTTCAGACTCGGGATCCACGGCTTAAAGTCCCTCCCGGAGGACTTGCTCCTTGGAATTTTCCGTCCTAAAAATCCATCTACCCCGGCCGGGTCTGAACCCACGATCCTTGGGACCAGAGGCAAGGAGCATAACCACTAGTCCACCGCGGCCGACGTGTTGAATACTTTCGAACTCTCAAAAATAATGAGAATATCATAGTAAATCAGTAGCGTACACTGACGAAACTTGGGTTCATGCATATTACACAATGAAAAAATTTTAGCAGTATGAAGACGTTCTTGATCTATTAATTCATACATAGTTGTATTGTTTTCATTATATGACTGTACATGTGGTGTTCATCCGTCCCTCTACATCTCTCGACAGCCAACGATTTCAGATGATGTAGTGGTATACATAAAACAGGGACCTCACGTCCAGCGGTAATAACACACTCTGTCAAGTTATACTGCATACTTAGTTGCTATGCCTTCAGGTTAGGTTAGGACATGCAAACATTAGGTGTTAAAATATATTGACTTTAAGATGGCGTTATTTACCGAGTCACTGATGTATCATCATGTTCTTTTTAACATTGGTACATGATAAGGGAGTGCCGGGGTCGATGGATTTTTTAGGACAGAAAAATCCAAGGAGCAAGTCCTCCGGGAGGGACTTTAAGCCGTGGGTCCCGAGTCTGAAGATTTTCAGGCTCGTAAAAAATCCTTAAGCCTGAATGAAAAGGCCTCTAAGCAAAATTTACCGAATTTTCCCGTCCTAGTATTACCTTGGTTTCCTAGATGTCAGTATGAGGCGGAACGCTGATGACCACGTACCACTCAAAATGACATCTATACGAAAACAAATGTAACTAAATTAGTATGGTTCAAATTCTTCCCTGTAGGGGGAGAGCGCCTGAATCTCTGTAAAGGGAAAACATAGGCTTACAATACAATACAATACAAAAATTAAATCTCCAAGATTTTGATCCCTATGTTACAAATGTATATGAGGGGTCTAGTTAAAATATAAAGAAATTTGAATATACACATAATTGCATAATTGAAAGAAAAATAACAAATGAACGAAACAAGAACTAAAACAATATATTAAGTAAAAGTAAGAAAGTAAATTAAGAAGTAATAAAGATGAATTGAAGGGCTTAGGGCAGTAACATGATAAGCTACGTTCTGTTAAGAAGTGTCATTTATTACAATGATAGCAAATATATGTATTGAAATATCCATAAATAATTTGAAGTGCGCCAATGATGAGTTAAAACATATAGACACACAATGTATTAACAACAATACTGCCCAGTTAGTATTTATAATTTTTTGAAACATTAAAATCCATATCTTTCAGAACAGTATGTGGGTTGTCATGTTATTGTCCTAAGCCCTTCAAATACAATGTGGTGAAAATAGTATTTATACATATTTTTAATACCGTTTAACAATATTTACTTTTTAAATTACCAATTATTGGTTTACACAATACTTGATTACATTCAATTAAATGAACATCCAGAACACATCGCTTATATCCATGAGACGGACAGTCAAAAATAAGGTGTTCAACAATCTGTTTATCAGGAACAGATATATTCATTTTGAGATGGAATATACGAGTAAAACCTTTTTAGATAAGGTTTAAGCTTTCCATGTCCAGATATTGCTTGTATTAATACGAAACAGGATTTATAACGTTTCACTGATAACACTGAGCAACAAAAAATAAACTTTTTTTTTTGTGTCTCAGAAAGAAAACTATGATTCTGATAGTATTTCTTTCCTGAATTCAAATATAATATCGGTTTTTCTCCATCACGCAAGATTTCTGAGAGACAGGAATTTATAATTTCAAACACTTTAATATTTTCTATATTCCTAACTATACAATATTCGAACGTTCGGACTCACCTAGAAAGTAAGAAATGATGATTTTCTGCTATATTTCGCCTGTGGAACATCCATCTTGATGGTCCGACAATAATCGGCCAGCATATTAGGATTCCATTTGCCTCGATATCTCTTTTCCATAGCTGAAATCTCCTGAGTTACCTCATTTAGTTTTATTTTACAATAGACAAATGGACAGAAATACGTTTATTAAAAAATAATTATTTAAATCCATTAATGGAGAAAACAAAACATTGTGGGTGATGGAGAAATTCTGAATATATATTTGAAAACACGATAAAAAACTGTATTAAGTACAACTTTTAGTACTCATCAGACAAAAATCATGTTCACCAGTCTAATCTATCTTGAACTGTAGAAAAATACATACCGGTATTCATTGTTACTGCGCCATGTATATTTTAGTTTACTTATGTTTGATTGGGTTATGAGATAGTGTTTAATAGTCTACTTATTTTTGATTGGGTTATGAGATAGTGTTTTAATGTTGTATTCACATTCATTAGAAACCCTACATTATACAGTGTCATAAAAAATTCCGTTGTAAGTTGTTGAACTCTTTAGATGTATTAAACTGTGTCCAATGAAGAGTGAAAAATAAGGCGTGCTTTTGGCGTAGTACGGGAGGAATATTTTGTAAAAATGGACTGACTATTTCTTTTCGCAATGTTTTGATTCCGGGGTGGTCTATATAACTTCGCCCAACCCATTTAGCTTTCAATAGCAGTTGATAGCTCACTTTATAAAGTAGACGAAGCAATTAACTTCATACATTCGCTGTCCAAATCTGTAGCCCTATTTATTTACAAAAGAAAATATATTGGTCGTTCATAAACTATAGTGGAAGACAGAACGGACATATTTTGCACGTATCAAGAAAAAAAAAATTAACTGCTGGATGTGGCTATTGAAAACAGGGGTATAGGTTCACGTTGGTTGGTGTTGTAAGAATTATTGTGTCATGCGGACGAACGACGATTCATCAGTGGTATACGCTAAAACTAAACAAATAGTCCACGAACTGCGATACGGAGGTGATTAAGTGACACAAACATCACACTGACAAGAAAGCGAGTACAGTTTGCAAACATGTTAGTGGTTCCCCGTGATCATTACGGTCATTATCTGGGAATTAAGGGAATAAGAAATTGGAAGGGAGCATGTAGTGTATCTGAGAGAAAATATGTTAATACTCAGAGTACAAATTATTTGACAAGTACTGTATATACATTAAAAATTATAGGCATTAATAAGAGTTTGATTTCCTTTTAAATGTTGTACTATTTTCATTATATACACAAATATTGAACTAAAGAAGCAACGAAGGCAAGTGCTATTATCCTTTCGGCCCTGAGCTTGGAAGAAGAAAGAAGAGCGACAAGAATTGGGACTTCAAGTCCAGCCGCTGGGTTCTCCAGCTCTGACATTTAAGTTGTACGAGGGACATCTAGACCCATGCCACCACCCCTTGGGATACCTAGGTCATCATGACCATACTCCCAAGTCCCAGACTTGTCCTCCCTATCTAGTTCGCGTCCACGTTAAAGAGTTCTCGGCTTTGAAACCAACAGCTCTAGGGAGAAGGTGTTGGACTTGCAACTTCTGGGAATTGCAGAGCTTCGTAGTCGTCAGGTCGCTCATTCCTGACGACCCCACAGTTGGTCCACGGGCTCCTTGAGCCCAGCCGGTAGGACTGCTGTCGCAGATCCACCGACCGTTCCCCTGTTCTGCCTCCAGGGACATATCCTGCAGCCGTTGTGAGACCGGCTAGGACTTGAGTCCACAAGCCCCACATTGTGAGACTTTAGTACATCCAGGTGCTCATCTCCTGGCGACCCCAGAGTTTGTCCACGAGCCCGTAGGCTGAGCTAGGAACCAGTACAGTTGCTCCCCTCTGCACTGGTCCGAGCCGTACCCTGGTGTGCCCCCAGGGACGTGTCCTGTTGCAGTTGTGATCCAGGACGGAGATCGCAAACTCCAACAGGTGAGCAATAGTACGGCAAGGCGCTCAACTCCTGCCGACCCCACTAATGGTTCACGAGTCCCTTGGACTTGGCCGGGAGGACTGTCTAGCAGATCCACCGACCTTTCCCCCAGTGCACCAACTGGGGACGTCTTTGGTTGCTGAAGTGGGTCCAGCCTGAGCATTAATACGTCAGGTCGCTCAACTCCTGACGACCTCACAGATTGTCCTTGGGTCACTCAGTCCCAGAATCAGCGCTAACCCCCAACTAAGACCGCACTTCCTCATTTTCCGAGCTTATTGACTTGGTGGTAATTCCCAGCATTTCGCCCTGTATTGTCCCAACCAGCCCGTTCGCAAGACTAGGCATAGTCGTGCCGCTGCTGTGAGACCAGCCCACTGAGTAATAAAAGAGAAACTCGCCCTCTATTGCCAATAAGGGATTACTTCAAGTTGAAATAGACGTCTGCCACAACCAATCACTTCTCTTGACGCAACTATAGCGCGCTAGTAAGGTTTGAAATTGCTGAGATTTTTTTCAAATGCCCCTTGTCTTTCGACATTCCTGGTTTCTCTTCTGGCATGACGTACTTGTAACCCACTTTTGAGGTTGGAGCGCCTGGAAGGCGGGGTTACGTTGTCCCGATGATATGATGGATGATGATAATGGTGCGCTAGGAGAGTCCCTAATCATAAGCTTAACCTAAGATGAATATGAATATGAATGATGATGATTGCGATGGCCTTATGATTTCGGGGACCGTTTGGGCCTTAACGTTTTCCTGACATTTATCTTACAGGTGAGGAAAAAACCCCGATAAAAACCTCACCCAGAAAAACTGTCCCGACCGGAGATCGAACCCGGGCCCGCTGCGTGACAAGGCAGCACGCTACCCTGAGACCATAGCGATGGATAATTCTGAGATGTTGTCAGCTGTATTTCTGCTAATGGCATTCATAAAGCGGCCCCTCCCACTGAATATCCATATCGGCACACTGTCGTGAAAACGTCAGAGTCGGAAACTTAGTGGCTGGACTGCAGGACGACTTAGTAATTTTTACAGCGACCTCGGACTTGCAATAAAAAGTTTGAATAAACGTGAAATAGAACGGTTTTGTGTGTGTGAACTTTGGGTAGCGATTTTAACTATTCGATATTAGTGACTGTTAAACTTAGACTAGAATTTTGAACATAGGAAAATATTCTGTAACGATATGTTTTAAATAAATAAAATATTACGTCTCCAATTCATAAGTATTAAGAACGAACTACGGAGAACGAGAACGCCTAGACAAGGAATTACCGAAAACAGGACTAACGTTTTTAAAGAAGTTGTTGAAATTAAAAAAAGAAAAAAGAAATAAAGAACTGAAAAGGCCTACAGTACATCAACTTTTTATGTTCAGTAAAGTAAGATAAGAAAAGTTAATTATAAAGATCGGACCAAGAATACCAACACATGAAATAAAACCATGGATCACAAAAGGCTTAAAAAGCAATTCAGTTACGCCACCAATTAAATTCGAAGGAAAATCAAAATATAGGCCTGTATTCAAAACATTGTTCTAAAACCCCCATTATATTAGCATTTGTAGAGAAATGTAATACTAGGGAAGAAATTCTAAAATATATCCAAAACACCACGTGGAAAATTGTTAATGAGTACCGGTACCTAAAAAAAATATATTATTTTTGTCGTATAACGATTCTGGTAAGTAAGACACCATTCGAGTCAACACCACAATCATTCAATGGTTTTTTATCATCATCATCATCACTCCAGGGAATAGGCAATTGCCCGTTCCGACTTCATAATGCATCAGTCCAATGTATTCTAGGTCTTCCAACATCATGTCTTCCTCTTGCTTGATAATTTCTTGCTAACAATGGATATCTCTCCTTATTCATTCCATCCATGTGATCAATCCATTTCTGTCTGTAATTCGTGACTTCATCCAATAAAAGCTGTACTTTCAATTCTTCTCTTATATTTCTTATTCTATCAAGTCTTGTACATCCTTTTACTTGTCTTAGGAACCTCATCTCCGCCGTCTCTATTCTATCCTTCTGTCTTTTCACTGGAGCCCAAGTTTCTCATCCATACAATATTGTGGGAACCGCCATAACATTATACATTTTTATCTTGGTTTCTTTTCTAATTTTATTTTTGAATGTTCTCTGTATTATTCCACACACCGTCTGAAATGTATTTATTTTGGAGTCAATATCTCTTTCCACATTGTAGCCAACATCACAGCCCAAATATTTGAAACTAGACACCTGTTCTATGCTTTGATTTTCTAAAATAAATGGTTTATTTGGAATAAATTATTTGAATTGATTATGAAGCGCAAAGTATATAGAAACTTTACTGCAATTTATTAAGCTAACAGTATGAAATCATGTAATAGTAATCCCCGCATGTTTTTCGGGGTGAAATTACAACCAATTGGAGGAATGTTGTCACATTAGATTACTGGGATTGAAAATCCTAGTTTTCTGGAATGCAGAGCCGAGTGGGGTGATGTCCACCCATACATCATGATATGTCGGCATGAGAGAGGGGATCGCATTGTATCAAAGCCTCTCTGTGTCCGCAAACCAAATCATTATTTATTATTATACATGAAACACAGCTTTCCGATATCGCTGTTAAAATAACTCGCATAATAGCTACAACAGATAGAATACGGTTTTTTATTAAATATTCAATGAAATTGAATGACTAACTTGCTTTTCTGCAGTCAAATAAAAATAAACGGATTCATAACGCTTCAAATAAACACAAATAAATAAGTTTTTTATCAATATTCAAATATCACGGGCAACGAGTTTCATACTGGATTTCTGAATTATGTTGCCAAACGTTTTATTGGTAGAAGTCGCTTTGACTACTTTTGCAATCAAAATGCAATAGTCCTTTATGTATTTATCATTCTTTGTCATCATAATACAATAAAACAAATAATGAATGGAGAAAAGGATATTGTATGCAAGAGATTGAAGATATCCAACTAAGATAGTATGGACATTAATGAGAAGAAGGGACACAGAAACAAACAAAGAAGTAGTGAAATGGATACCTCCTGGAAAAGGGAAACGTGGTAAACCAAAGCCAACGTGGGTAAAGGGAATTCAAGACAACATGAAAAGAGAAATACCACAGAAGCAGACACGCAAGACCGGAAAGTGTGCAAGAAAAACATTCTATATTTTGGTTGAGGGTACCTATGTAAATAACAGAAATAATCCTGGAATAAAAAAAATTGTCATCTCGGTGAACACGAGGCTAGCGCGCGCGTCTCGCCCTACTGGGAACTCGGATTCAAATTCTGGCGGTTCCGAAGGTTAGGCTATAGGGCACACAGGTATTTTTTTCTTCTCGGGGTTATCCCGTTTTCCGAATTTCATCCCAACAACACTCTCTATTCATCTTCTCTCGCCCATCCTCGCATTTCATCTCCATTTTGTCTTATCTTTCACCTCATATCATGTTATGTTTTAAAAATAACCTGGTGTAGCTAACCAAAGTTGTTTAAAATATATGATTATGGTGATCTAATGGGGTACGCTCGTGTGCTTCCTCATGACTCCGAGCCTATTCGTCAATTTAAGGTAAAATAGGACCACATAGAAGGTTGTAGCCCCTCATCGAAGCTTTGGCCTAGCTCAAATAAATGGCAGTGTGAGTCATGTGTGTGAATGCTTGACTTGTCTAACCAGGAATATCATGACAGACTATATATCACCGTAGAGATATTTCATCTCATTCATTTCATGTATATTAAAGATGCGTAATGTAATGAACCTAAAATAAGGTTGCGGTGTTAAGGTACTTAAAAAACCCGAACCCATCTCGACTACAAATCTAATCTTATTCTTTCAATTGGAATTTTTATTCGAAATTCTTATAAATTCAGCTCGGTTTTCATAATTTGTGTGAAGTGTTTTTTTACAATTACAACTTTTTTTTTTTACTCCGTATTAAATTAATGAAAATGTATTTCTGTTATAAAAGTTAACATGTTTAGCCTATTATACGAGGAAGAGTTCACCGCTGTGGTCTAGAGCCATTGGCTCAATTGAAGAGGGTTCGTTCCTGGACGGGACAAGTTTTCTGGGTGTGTTTTTACGGGATTTTGTCCCAACTGTAAGACAAATGTCAGGAAACTTTAAAGCTCACAGGTTCCCAAACATTATTTGATATAAAATAATACGCCGTAGCGTAGTGGTTAAGGCACTGAGCTACAAGCCGGAGGGTCGCGGGTTCAAGTCCCGGTGGGGTCAGGATTTTTAAACTGACCAAAACCTTCTGGCGGCACTATGGCCCTGGGGTCGACTCAGCCTCTAACGGAAATGAGTACCAGGCGCTTATTCTGGGGTAAAGGCGGCCGTCACGCAGGGCTGACAACCCGGCTGACATCAAGTGCCGATTGTCTAGAAAAAGTGGGAGCCTTAACCTCCTACTACCCCAAGGGCCTCCGGGCCTGTTGTGGGATCACTTCACTTCATGTGTCCTTTGGTAACCTGCTATTGCTCTCAACATCTTCATTTCTGCAGCCTCTATTTGTTTACTATCTACCTTTGTTAATGTCCAGGTTTCATATCCATAGATAAGAGATGGAACTGTCAATACTTTGTAAAATTTTAAAATAGTTTCCTTTCTAGTTTTATTCAATAAAGTGCGTTTAATTGTGCCACATTGATAATCCAATCGTATTTTAGTGTGTTTATCTAAATTTCTGTCATTACCTAAATGACACCCCAAATAATTAAAATTCTGAACTTGGTCTATAATTTCATTGTTTATCACTATTTTTGTTCTTATTGCACATTTTCCTTTGAGAGCTAATATTGTTGTTTTAGATGTGGATATTCTTAAATTGTATTTTAGAGAGATATTATTTAAAGTATATATTGTAGAATCACAAAAAGTGAAAACAAACCCCACTTCATCGAACACATAACATTTTATGTGGATAGTTAAATATAAGAACGGACTTATCTTTTGGGCTAAATAAATAATCTAGGTGCTTTGAAAAAAGTCACGTAGCCAATGTAAGCAGAAAGTACATGGGAAGATTCATTTTAGCTAATTCTTCGAGGAATTTTCTTTAAACATTTCTCATAGTCTTGAAGAAAAGCCCATGTTCACCAGATGGCGGCGATTTTGAACTATGCTTTGGAACGCTCATGAGAATATTTAGGAATATGGATGGAATTATGTTTAACCCATTCCTTGCGAATTTATATCAAAAGACGGCCAATCAGAGTTTTATTTTGGGAAACAGAACACAGCCTACTGTATGGAAGTTGCAACTATTGATATAGGTGTCTATCCACTGGAAGCGTAATAATACTCTCCGTCGCCGAATGCCTCGTTGGGACAACTTCAAACTGTGTCAAAATCTCCCCTTCTTAGGTGGGGTGCATAATGTAAAGCTACATTTATCAACTCTAGCTCGGCTTAAAAATTGTGAGTCAACATAATTAATTAACTTAGAATTATTTTGTTAATATCTTGATAATCCGACGCTTGACGTCCCAACTCCTTTCAAAAAACGTTAAACCGAAAAATATATACTTACTTACTCACTGGCACTATCGAACCCGTAGGTTCATGGCCGCACGGACATAAGCTCTCCATACACCCATATCCTGAGCTAATGCTTTCCAATCATTCCCTGTATAATCTACCTCCCTCAAATCATAGTTGATGTTATTCTCCCACCTCATTCTTGGTCTACCAACTGGGCGTTTTCCCTCTGGCTTTCCTATAAGAAGCTTCCATGCATGTTTTTCATTCCCCATACGTGCAACATGTCCTGCCCATCGCACTCTACGAGACTTAACTGTTCTTATTATATCTGGCTTCCTATAAAGACAATGTAGTTCGTTGTTATGTAGTCTTCTCCATTCACCTGTCTGTTCATCTCTCTTTGGTTAAAACATTTTCCTAAGTACTTTATTCTCAAATACTTGTAATCTCCTTTCCTCCCTTAAAGTAAGAGTCCATGTTTCGCACCCATATAATATAACTGGTAGAATAATAGTTTTATATATTTTCAGTTTAACGTTTTTTTAAAGGAGTTGAGACAGCAAGAGTCTCTGCAATGCATAATAGCACGCATTTCTAGAATTGAGCCTATGTTTAATTTCTTTGTGCATCTCATTCCTATTTGTGATTATTGTTCCTAGGTATCTGAATTCGGCCACTTCCTCAAAATTTCCCTCATTTGTCATTAGCTGTCCATTTCCATTATGTAATGAATTTCTACGTGTGACCATATATTTAGTTTTAATGATATTTACTTCCAGTCCTAATTTCTTAGTGTTACTCAATAGTGTGTGCGTGTTGTCCTTTAGTATCTCCTCATATATAAAACTATTATTCTACCAGTTATATTATATGGATGCGAAATATTGACTCTTACTTTAAGGGAGGAAAGGAGATTATGTGTATTTGAGTATAAAGTTTTAGGAAAATTTTTGGACCGATGAACAGACAGGTGAATGGAGAAGACTAAATAACTGTAAACTACATGGTCTTTATAGGAAGCCAGATATAATGAGAACAGTTAAGTCTCGTAGACTGCGATGGACAGGACGTGTGGCACGAATGGGGAATGAAAGACGTGCATGGAAGCTTTTTGTAGGAAAACCAGAAGGAAAATGCCTAGTTGTTAGACTAAGAATGAGGTGGGAGAATAACATTAAATCAGATTTGAGGGAAGTAGGTTATACAGAGGATGATTGGAAAACATTAGCTTAGGATAGGGATGTATGGAGAGCTTATGACCGCGCGGCCATGAACCTGCGGATTCGATAGTGCCAGTGAGTTAGTTAGTTAGTTGATATATTTATAATCCGACACAGCTATATCATTACGCGGTAATGGATTCTCTTATCAAATATGGCCGCGGGTGGTCTTTATTAATGTATTGTGTAAGTACTATAATTAAATTATAATTTCCATAAATTATTGAATGTTTTGATTGAACACGTGAACTGTACTTTGACGTCTATCCTTTTACAAAGATAACTCCTGAACCCCCTCTGAGATAGATTTTCATATTTTAGCCGCTATCATAACAAAACCTCTAAAGTTCCCGAGATATAGCAAAATCCAGCTGCAGTTAAAACTTACACTCATAGGTACATACTTTAAAGTCTCTAGGTTTAATCATAGTATTATTGTTATAATTTTTTATTTATATTTACAGATGTTTTACCATCTAAGGTTATATATCTTCTGCAATCGTTGGTTGTATACAGTAATCCGTGTCCTTATAATTGTTCTGTTTTGTCGCTTGTTTTTCTGTAGCTCAGAGATTTATTTTATATACATTTATATGAAATTCTGCTTATGATTAAAGGGTCATTGTAAAGAAATTCAAGCCCAATTTTATCTTAGACTACGGAGGAAAACTAGGAAAATCTAGTCATATTTGACGGCTCTGAGGTTAAAACCAAGGACCTCCTGAATACGAGACTGAAACGCTACTAACTTAATGGCACTTTCGAACCCAAATATTTATCATCGACAATATTTCTGTTTACGTTTATGCTTTCTCATATCTAACTCTAACTCAGACTAACTCACTGGCACTATCGAACCCGTAGATTTATGGCGGCGCGGACATAAGCTCTCCATACATTCATATCCTGAGCTAATGTTTTCCAGTCATCCCCTGTATAATCAACTTCCCTCAAATCATAGTTAATGTTATTCTCCCACCTCATTCTTAGTCTACCAACTGGGCGTTTTCCCACTGGTTTTCCTACAAGAAGCTTCCATGCACTTCTTTCATTCCCCATTCGTGCATATGTCCTGCCCATCGCAGTCTTCTAGGCTTAACTTTTATCATTATATCTGGCTTCCTATAATGATCATGTATTTCACTGTTATGTAGTCTTCTCCATTCACCTGTGTGTTTATCTCTCCCTCCCTTTCCTACCTTAAAGTAAGGGTCCATGTTTCGCATCCATATAATATAACTGGTCGAATAATAGTTTTATATATTTTCAGTTTAACGTTTTTTGAAAGGAGTTGGGACGTCAAATGTCTCTGTAACGCACAATAGCACGCATTTCCAGAATTGAGCTTATGTTTAATTTCTTTGTGCATCTCATTCCTATTTGTGATTATTGTTCCTAGGTATTTGAATACTGCCACCTCCTCAAAATTTCCCTCCATTATCATTAGCTGTCTGTTTCCATATATATAATGTATTTCTATGTGTGACCATATATTTAGTTTTATTGATATTTACTTCCAGTCCTAATTTCTTAGTGTTACTCAATAGTGTGTGCGTATTAGCCTTCAGTATCTCCTCACTGTCGCCCAATAGTATTACATCATCAGCATATACTAACAGCTTATTAATACCATTGAGTTGTAGGCCTTCTTCATCCTCTAAAAATTTGATGGCATGCTCTAGTACAAAATTAAATAGTAGAGGAGATAGTGTATCTCCTTGCTTCAACCCATTGTGGATTTTAAAAGTATCCGAAAACTGTTTGCCTATACGCACCCTACTCTTTGAGCTTTTTAGACACATTCGTATAAGTCTAACTAACATTTTAGGAATTCCGAACTCCAACAGGATACTATATAGGCCCTAACTTCTCTCTCTTAATTGAATCGTATCTCATATCTCTGAAAAAACTACTGTCTATCTAGTTACTTGATTGTATTTGTATTGCGCATTTAATGAAAACACGTGACAAGTTCCGATCAATAAATAAATTGACACTTCTCTATACGAAAACTACAATAATGATTGTACCTAGGTATTTTTTTGTTACGACTTGAAAGGATTTTTTGTCTACATAAAAATTTGTAAGCATCTGTAGTTCTTTTATGTTTCCTATTTAACAGTGTTGCAGTATTATTTATTATCTATTTATTTCCTGTAATTCCTAAATGGAACATAGGGCAACAGTAAAGTTCCTCCAGCGTACTTTGCTTCCAGCCAGTCATTTCATTTGTTTCCAGCGTTTTCCTCTTTCCTTTGCTTCCTCCTCTGCTGATCGCTTCCAAGTGTTCCTAAGTCGTCTCCTTTTTTCTTACTCCTTGCGAATTCCAATCTAGTGTAGTCTTCTTGATGGCTCCGTCTGGTTTTCTCAATGTGTGGCCTATCCAATTCCACTTTCTTTGTTTTATTTGGTGACATATAGGAAATTGGTTGGTTTTTCTCCACAGTTCTTCATTTTGCATTATTTCCTGCCATCTTATATTTAAAATACGCCTCAGACATCTGATTACAAAAGTCTGTACTTTTTATTTGTTGATTCCGTAACTTATGTTTCGCAACCATAAAAGAGAACTGATTTTACGTTGGTGTTGAACAGTTTAAGTTTTGTCATCAAAGAGATGTTCATAAAATGTTCCTATAATATATGTGTAATTATTATAATATCTATAAAGGTTCCGGTTGGCCTCAAATTTCTTGAAAAGTTTTATAGTTTTTTATATGGGATATCACCGAGCAATAGCTCCATTTGCTAGACGAATTCGACTTTTTATATCTTCTTCTACTCCTCCGATTTCTGTAACCATGCTTCCTAAATATATGAAGGATTCAACTTCTTCATTATCAACATCACTAACTTTTAATTTATTTTGATTGTTGCAATTTAACCTCATCTGTTTTGTTTTAGGGGAGTTTATTTCCAATACAACATTCTTTGCTTCATCCTCCAGTGATGCTAGATACAATAACATTCATAGCTTCTTAGTATACTTGTACATGTTAAAACATCCCAGAGAAGTCTATATGTAGGTTATTAAAATAAATATGGTTGAAATTTTAATATTCTATGATACATTTCTTTAATCAAATAAAATAAATGGGGAAATAAAGTTCGTGCTAAATGTTTCCAAGATAAAAGTTAATTCAGGTAGGAAAGGAATAAAGGGAAATAATAAAAAAGGAAAGCGTTGAAAAAATAAAATTATTTAGTTTGTCTTGAAGGACGAAAGTAAAATTTGAATATGGAATGAAGAGCCAAGTAAAGATAATCCTATTTATAATGGAAGAAGCGTTGAAATGAAAATGAGAAAACAGTGCAGAATTCAAATAACTCTAAGTGAATTGAAAATAAACAACTGACAAGTGTAATTTAGCCACGTTTTTAAAACCGCCCCATTTCGGATTCTCTCTTGGATTTAAGAAACAAAACTTGACAATTCTCCAGGTCGAACTGCCAAGAAAATGTAAGTAAATAAACACTCTTTCTAGCTCTTAGCTCTTCAACAAGTTGACTGCTTGAAAGCTAACAAAACTCTTGCAACATCTTACCCGCTATTACGTAATGAGATGAAATTTTAGTAGAAATCCTCATCAATGTTATCTCGGCCAATTTTAACTACACACACACACAAATTCATCCATAGTAATTCTGTCTGAGGGCAGGTCTTTCACTACAATTATAGATTTTTCATGCTATGGTTTGCAGCTTTACTAGGGAATTATAGGTGTTGGTAACTTCCTGTTGCTTTCCACGCAGATGAAGGATGATGATAATAACTATAGGAATGATGATGATGACCGGATGATTTTCGAGGTCCTATGGGCCCTAAGCTTCCTGACATGTCTTATAAAGGTAAAGTGTTCCCACTACAGGCCTCAGGAGGCCCTTGGGGTAGTAGGAGGTTAAGGCTCCCACTTTTTCTTGACAATCGGCACTTGATGTCAGCCGGGTTGTCAGCCCTGCGTGACGGCCGCCTTTACCCCAGAACAAGCGTCTGGTACTGATTTCAGTTAGAGGCTGAGTCGACCCCAGGGCCATAGTGCCGCCAGAAGGTTTGGGTCAGTTTAAAAATCCTGACCCCACCGGGACTCGAACCCTCGACCTTCCGGCTTGTAGCGCAGTGCCTTAACCACTACGCTACGGCGTGCCCCTGACATGTCTTATAGGTGAGGAAAAACCCCGAAGAAATCTCACCCAGGAGCCTGTCCTGACCGGGAATCGAACCCGGGCACGCTGCGTGACAAGGCAGCACGCTCCCTCGAGACCACAGCGGTAGAGTACACATACACGCACACGCACTCGAACTCGCACTCACACACACACACACACACATATTTTCATTTTACTTATTCAACTAATCGTAAGAAGTACATTAATTTTCGTCTTTCAGCTCATTTGTGCCAAGAAAATCGGGATGAATAGATTCCCGGGCAACGCCGGGAAATCAGCACGGGATATCTAAAAAATTTAAATTTATAATTATTTTTCCTTTCACTTATTCAACTATAAGTTACCCATAAAACTACATTAATTTTCATTTATTTAGGCGTAGCAGCGCATGCCGGAGTTTACGTAGAAAAATATATATGTGTGTGTGTGTTTGTGTTATTAAATTTTTGACATTGAGAAATGCAAGCTTAATATGTCATGATAAGAAAAATAAATTCAGGAACGGGATTTGAACCCGGACCTCTGGGTTGGTACCCCAGCGTGCTATCCATTACACCACCAGGCAAATCCAATTCAAACATTTATCTTCCTTATATATATATATATATATATATATATATATATATATAGCACGTTGGGGTACCAAACCAGAGGTCCGGATTCAAATCCCGTTCAGGCATTTATTTTTCTTATCATGTCATTTATATATATTATTATTTTTATGGTAATTTTTGGTACTACTAGATAGGATCGGGGAAGATTTGTATTATTTTTCAAAAACATTTACATGAGAAGAACATCAAATGCCTCATTCCTTCGGAATTCGCTAAAAGATAATATAATGAAGAATCAAACGTTGGAAATGGTAGGCCTATAGCTATATGTTCACCACGCCGAGACGTTATATGAAAATAAAACGAATAAAATTAATTTATGGCAACCATGAGACACAAATAGCAAAAACTAACAAGCTGGAGTTTAATGACCGCGCAGGAATAACTTATCCATTTCCATATGTACCTCCACAGTAGCTATCACCTTGACGTGGTGGGGGGGGCTTAGTACCTGATGAACCAGACGACTCTACTGGGAAGATTGACTTAGGTTAATCTTGCTGGTGGGTAAGAGGCGAGGGGAACTAAGTATAGCTCACAACGAGGGAATGGCGTCTGTATCCATATTGGGCGGCCACATCTTCGTCAATTCTTCAACGGTCAACAGGGCGACAAGGAATAGCACAGCTAAACTTGTAGGGCTTGAAGAGCGGAAGAAGCAGCCCTCTCTTGGAGGTGGATACCCAGAGGAGCATGTTTGGAGGCTCAGAGGAAGCAGCCCTTCCACCATCCTTGTCTTGCGAAGCGCTCGTAACGCTTCCAGGAGACATTTATCTTACTGAGAAGCTTCATGGAAGTCAGCCGGATTGTCATAAAAGGAACCGACCCAAGCAAGATTATCAAGCAAGAGGGAGGCGTGATGTTGGAAGACCTAGAAGACATTGGGCTGATGCATTATGAAGTCGGAACGGGCAATTGCCTAATCCCTGGAGTGATGATGATGATTTCCATATGTATGCCTATATCGCTACCTTCAGATATTTTCCAATTTCCCTGTGAATTTCACCCATCCCAAATCACGGTTAATGATACAATCCCATTCCATTATTGACCTGCCTACTGGGGGCTTTCCTGATGGTTTCCCTACAAGTAGTTTCCATGATCCCCTTTCACTCCCCATTTGTGCCATGTCCTGCCCTTCGCAGTCAACGATACTTAACTTTTGATATTATATTTAGTTTCCTGTAAAGATCATGTAGCTTACTGTTATGAAGTCCTTTCTATTCTGTCTGTTCATCTCACTTTGGTCCAAAAATTTCACTACGAATTTTATTCCCAAATATTCGTAATCTTCTTTCCTCTGTTAAAGTAAGCGTCCATGTTTCACATCCATATAATATAATTGGGATAATAACAGTTTCACAAATATATTATATTATTATTATTATTATTATTATTATTATTATTATTATTATTATTATTATTATTATCATTATCGACTGCGGTGGATTAGTGGTTATGCTCCTTGCCTCTGGTCCCGAGGGTCGCGGATTCAAACCCGGCCGGGGTCGATGGATCGTTAGGATGGAAAAATCCAAGGAGAAAGTCCTCCGGGAGGGACTTTAAGCCGTGGGTCCCGAATCTGAAGATTTTCAGGCTCGTAACAGATCCTTAAGCCTGAATGAAAAGGCCTCTAAGCAAAATTTACCGAATTTTCTCGTCCTAGTACTACCTTGGTTTCCTAGATGTCAGTATGAGGCGGAACGCTGACCACGGTCACTCAAATGACATCTACACGAAAACAAGTGTAACTAAATTAGTATGGTTCAAATACTTCCCTGTAGGGGGAGAGCGCCGAAATCTCTGTTAAGGGAAATATGGGCTTACAAGATACAAGATTATTATTATTATTATTATTATTATTATTATTATTATTAGAGTGGCTAATGGATTAAGAACGCCCAGTTGGTAAACAAATAATGAGGTGGGAGAATAACATATACATGATTTGAGGCAAATGACTTATACAGGGGGCAATTGGAAAACATTAGCTCATGATACGAATATATGGAGAGCCTATGTCTGCGTGGCATGAACCTATGGGTTCAATAGAGTCAGTGAGTTAGTTTTAATAGATTAGATTAGATTTATTTAGCCTGGTGGAGTTAAGGCCATGTGGCCTTCTCTTCTACTCACCAGGACAAACATATATTACATCAGAATATAACAATCACAATTAACTCTAATAAAGGATTAAAAGAGGAAGGAATATAAGGTTTTCATAAGTATGCACTCATGTCGTCAAATACTGTGTGAAGGAAAATTAAGTATCGTTGTGTAGGCTATAACATCTCCAAGTTATCGTAGTCTTACAAAATGCATTTTGCAGAGCAGTCAGGACATAAATTTCGGTGGTTTGGTCTCGAACTCAGAACTATAACATTTGTTATACTTGGTGTAGGGGCAGTAAATTACATGATGTAATTTTCTCCAGCAGCTCCGGATATTGATGTTGTAAGTTTCATAAAAGATGCATTAGAATGTTCCTAGGGGCTAAGGGAGCGACCTCATATCTTGCAGGACACGACAGAACACATAGTCTCTCATTATAGAACATTTCCGGGGTCACAAAACGTGTACAGTCGCTTCGCTAATACTGTAATCCTTTGCAATTCAAGATTATCTAGAGCGAGCTCACAATTCTCTTTAGGCATTTCTGTTGAACACTCGTTCTTTGAATGACTTTTGCAAGTCTAGTATTTGTCGATCACGATTTTCCATATAACATTCTTATGCCACTGTTGCACTGTACACTTTTGCCACTTGTTATAACGTTTCGTAATATTTTAAACATTTTGCAATGATTCTAAAAACATTCCTTGCGATTTTAAATATTTACATGATTACGCAAATATAGTAATGAAGTTCTAAACAATAGGAGTGAGCATGCGCGTGACGCGCAAATGCTTAAAGCAATTTCCTGCAGATAGCGGTGAAATCGGTGTTACCAACATTCATAATTAATTCGAAACGCCATTTCAAGAAATTAACTTCATTTTGTTAGTTCCGATAGGACAAGTTAGTGTACACAAAAATACTTTATTCATTCATTCATTCATTCATTCATTCATTGATTTTGAGAATTTTCCTCATCATTGAGGATTTTCTCCAACCACTCTTGGAAATCAACATGAATTAATATATATATATATATATATATATATATATATATATATATCCATAAAACGATCCCTAAATAACAAAACAACAAGAGAGACCCAATTTAAATTTTACAAAAGTTGGCAGTACCGGTACTGCTCTATGGTTCAGAAGCCTGGATACATAAAAAACAAGATCTAAGTAGGAAAACGGCGGCAGAAATGAAATTTTTGAGATCTATTAAAGGGTGCACTAAGGAAGACAGAATCAAGAACACAGAAATAAGACAGGAACTTGAAATATTTGCAATAACTGATAAAATAGATACCTATAGACAAAAAAATTGAAGCAACACATAGACAGAATGAATGAAGATAGATATCCAAAACAAATAACAAAATACAAACCTAAAGGCACCCGAGATGTGGGCAGACCTAGAAAGAGTTCGGCTGAAGTCGGAACGGGTCAACAGACCTAATCCATGAATGCAGATGAAGATGATGATTATATATATATATATATATATATATATATATATATATCGATAGTAATTCTGCCCGAGGGCAGGTCTTTCACTGCAATCATAGCACTTTCATGTTATGCCTGCAACTTTACTAGGGAATTGTAGGTGTGGTAGCTTTCCGTTGCTTTCCACACCCGTGAAAGATGGTGATGATGATGATGATGATGATAATAATGATGGCCATATGATTTCGGGGACCGTTTTAGCCTTAAATTTTTCATGACATTTGTCTTACAGGTGAGGAAAAACCCCGATAAAAACCTCACCAAGAAAACTGCCCCGACCGAGGATCGAACCCGGGCCCGCTGCGTGACAAGGCAGCACGCTACCTCGTGACCACAGCGGTGGACTATATATATATATATATATATATATATGACTACGGACTTATAGACCATCAGTTTGCAACAAAAGTTCACAAATTTCTCTTAATTAAAGTTCTCCATCGTTCTCTGTCCTCTGTAACTTCATCTGATACACCACATTTCCTGATTGAATTTTGAATGTTGTTCTTCCAGGTTGTTCTTCCTTTTCTGTTCCTTCTTTCAATGTTCCATGCATAGATGGCATTTGGTATCTTCCATGCTGCATTCTTCTTACGTGTCCATACTATTTTAGGCTTCTGTGTTCAATCTCATCCATTACTTTATATTTTATTAAATAGCATACATGTAATTTATTTTTTGCGCGATAGTGTGTTTTGTCGTACTTACCAGCAATGGCGACCACGATTAAAAGTTCAACTTTCTACCTTACGGGGTTGCCAAGCTAAATAACTATACTCTAATATTACATATTACAACCCACGTGCGGGAAATAAAACCACTGCCCTTTATGTATATACACAAATATATCCAAAAGGTAGCGTTAATACGCATTATACGCAATAAATCACTGCATTTTAAATGAACTGAACTTTATTTCAAACAATATTGAAAGTTGACTTACCAAAATTCTATGAAAACTTTCAGATCTTTTAGCTTTACGTCCTATATTATTCTTTTTGAGGAAGCTATCTAGTGTAACAAAAACTGCAATATTGATACCTTCTTTTAAATTTATCATCGTCATCAGCATTGATTATTCTAACCATAAGCTCGCTGGAGACTTTAATATTTCACTCCTAAGCAAGAAATAAACAACCATATTTTTCCACTTACGCTACAATTCTCCTCCTCCAGTCACTATCTGAATTAATTTTTTTTGTTCATATCTCAATATATATTTCTCTGGCACTAAAGAAGCACATCCAACTTCCCACGCTTCTTCAATTTCGTCGTTTTGATTACGATCATTCATACTTGCAGTCATTTTATGCGAGATTGATATCAAGGCCTGCTCTAATCTCAACAATTATTTTCCGCATTTTGCATACTGGCCAGACTGTTAACATCAGTCAATTGTTTATAATGAACGTAAATATTTCCAAAAAAGATGTTATAATTTTACTACTATTTATTATTTTGAAAACACAATCGCGCAAAACATAATGTACAATGCACGTTTGTGAAGGTTTTACAGAATTTCGGAAATTAAAAACCTCGCTATCGCTCGTTTTTTAAAAATTTTCCAACCTCGTATTGTTATATACTATTTATAGGTTAGGAAGAATTCTTGTAGGAAAACCAGAAGGAAAACGCCCAGTTGGTAGACCAAGAATGAGATCGGAGAATAATATTAAGTATGATTTGAGAGAAGTAGATTATACAGGGGATGATTGGAAAACATTGGCTCAGGATAGGATACATGGAGAGCTTATGTCCGCGCGGCCATGAACCTACGGGTTCGATAGTGCCAGTGAGTTAGTTAGTTAGTTAGTTAGTTATAGGTTAGGAAGAAGGAAGTTGGTATAGTCCATTTATTATAAAATTTGGACATTCTTGCGAAAATTGGTAACAGCGATTTTACTGTCATCTTGCGGAAGCACATTAAACAATGGAGCATCTCACGCATGCCACTGCGATTCTGTAAAACAGAACAATTCGTGAACGATAAATACTAGACTTTTCCATCCTTAAGATCTGAATTGTTTGGTCTAATTATTAAAATTCTACATAGTTTTACTTATATTTCTCTGATGTAAGTTTCAACAAAATTTATGGGTCGCTTAAAAATAAATTATATCAGTACATTAAAACTTCATCTCGTAGGCAACCGACTGTGAAGAGCTAAACACGAAAGACAGGAAGAAAGACTTCGGGCTTTCAATCCCTTTCTCTGAACTAAGCACCGCAGAAAATTCAGAATTCTGGCCAACTGGAGTTCTAGTTAGACGCTTCCGATTTCGGAAACAGTACAGATCCTCGGAAGGAGCATTTCTCGAATAGGAAGTTAAAAATTATGACATGGAACACAGAAGGAGCTAGAAACGCCCTGTCATACGTATCAAAAGAGCACCTTAAACAGTATGATGCCATACTGATCACAGAAACGTTCCTGCTAAAACCAATAGACATCAAGGGCTTCTATGGAATCCACTCTTATGCCACTCCAACAGAAGGTAGACCGGAAGGAGGGGTCTGTAGCTTCTTCAAACCCACCATAGGAAATCTAATAAAAGCTCACACAAAAGAAAACATGATCTTGATCGAAAAAAATTTAATGACAATTGTAGGACTGGATTATACATACCGCCACATAGGACTACTGAGGATGTCATAGAAATTTTGCTAAGTCTGATGCCCAAAATAGGAGACAAAGTTGATGTCATTCTAACCGGCGAATTTAATTGCAGGCTTGACAAAACCAACAGTAAAACGGAACTAGTGCTAAGAAAACTTAATGAAGAAGGATTTTCGCTCGCGAACAAAGAATCCTTAAAGACCTACATCTGTCACAACGGTTCAAGCGCCATTGACCTGGTCTTCTACAGAGGGACAGGAATCACCCTGGAGGAACAAAAAGGACTATGGACATCACCAGCAGCGCCAATTAGAAAACACATACCCATAGAAACAACCTTCATAATAAACCTTCAACTGGTAGGGTGGGGTCATAATGACCCAAGCTATTATTTGGAAACGCTCCTTCTCATACACCTAAAATATTTTATACCCGAAACTTTGTGTACTCTATCCTCAGTCTGTTCTCGAACCTTGGGCGAAGTGGAAGTTTCATTATGTTTTTGCATTTTTGTGTTATTTTAATTTGTTGAACATCTTGCGCTTCTCGGGTCACTTTGACCCCAGCCTACCTTAAACGTAAGTATTTTTCATTTATCAGAAGAATGATTTTTTGATTATTATGTCAGGGTGTCGCTAGTATTCTTTTCTGAATTTATTTTTTATAGTGAACGATGTATAAAAACCTTACCAGAGAAGAGTTAACTCGAATTTTGAATGAATCAGACGTCGAAGATTCAAATGAAGTTGATGAAAATTTTATTATTGAGAGTGAACACGATACTGGCAATTCTGATGACGATGATGTAGATGGTAATCTTGATGTTTACGATACAGGTTTCATGTATGGCAAAGATAAATACAAGTGGAGTCAAAATCCCGCATCGCTCAACACAATATCATTACACATCTACCTGGAATTTGCGGAAATGCTTAGGAATCCGCAACTTTAGAACCAGAACTTGCTTGGAGTTTGCTTCTTACAGATGACATTATTGTAAGACACACAAATGAAGAAATGGAGAGGAAAAGAAACAATTATTCCAACCTCGGAAAAATATTTTTCTAAATAATATGAACCCCCAAGAAATGAAAACATTATTTGGCCTTTTGTAATTAGCAGGGGCTTTCAAAAGTGCTCATGAAGATTTGGAAAGTTTGTATGCACGTGATGTTACAGGGACGGACATATTTCCACCTACAATGATACTGAAGCAGTTGTTATTTCTACTTACCTGTCTTTGATTTGACAATAAAGAAACGAGAGAAGTAAGAAAGAAAACAAATAGACTTGCAGCCATTTTAGACGTATTTGAGAAATTTGTAATGAATTGTCAGACCAATTACAGCCCGAGTGAGTATCTGACAATCGATGAAATGCTAGTAGCATTCAGAGGCAAGTACATTTTCAAAATGTACATACCTTCGAAGCCAAATAAATATGAGCTCAAGATAATGCTTTTGTCTGATGCCAAAGCACATTATTTAGTGAATGCTCAAGCGTACGTAGGGAAAGACGACGTATCACAGGAACAGAGGAATTTTGCCATATCTACCCAGCATGTATCACGTCTTGTGAAACCAGTTGATTAACTAAAGATAGGAAAAATAAGAGACAAATTCCTCCAGAATTTCTTCCACAGAAGAAGTAGGTTCATCAATATTTGGCTTCAGTAGACAGAATATCCATTTATCGCATGTTCCAAAAGAGAACAAAGCTGTCATTCTGATTTCCAATATATATCACACCAAATGTATCGATAGCGATACAAAAAAGCCGGAAATAATACAATTCTATAACATGACCAAAGGTGGAGTTGATTCCTTGGATCAGAAAGTTTCAACCTATTCTACTGCTCGAAGGACGAGACGATGGCCAATGGTGATTTTTTTGCCATAATGGATATCGCTACAGTAAATGGTCATGTACTTATGACAAGCAGAAAAGAGGCAAAATCCATCACCAGGCGTCAATTCATTATTGCTCTTGGAAAGTCACTTGTGCATCCTGAACTTGTTCGCAGAAGTAGCATCAAGGAATTGGCTCGTGAACTCCGGCAGATTATTGCGAAAGTTGGTGGTATATCGGGCCCAAGTGCACAAAAGGAAGCAGGGCCTACCGTGACTCCAGGAAAAAGTAAAAAATATGTTCTTCCTGTCCTCATGGTAGCGATAGAAAAGCTGGAACAAATTGTGAATTGTGTATGAAACCGCTATGTGCAGGATGTGCTAAAAAAAATCTGTCCTGACTGTTTTTGAATAACATTGTCAATTTAGGTACATGATGAATGGAGTTACTACTCAGTTGGAATTATGATCAGTCTCCTGATTAGAATGATAGGATAATTTATTACAATTATTTTTATAGTCCTAGAGTGATTATTGAGATTTACCAAGTTTCAAATTCCAGTCCATTGTTCTACCGTTTTGTTACTAAATGATGCAAATTAATTAGATTTAATATTGTTATACATGTGTAATTGACCTTGGTTTACTATATTAGAGTAATTCCTGTATGTTGTTTATTTTATAGCTAATGTATATGTCTGAATGTACAATCTGTATCCAAATATATTTTTTAAATGCATTCCAAGAAATATAAATTAAATTCTGTATTTAGACGTGATGTACTTAGTTGAAATTAGGTGTGAAGAGCTTTTAATTTATTAGGTTACTGTATTGTGTCAGATATAGACAAATACTAATGTCCAAATGTATGCATTTCCTTTATTATATTATCAGGGTTATAATGACCCCACCCTACCAGTTATGTAACAGAAATTTCACCCTAACAGTTGAGGGTAAAGAAGACACAACGCGCAGAAACAAAGAATCGAACGAATGGCGCCCACAGCAGGAAACTACACACATCACAGCTAACTAAATGTGATGCCAAAATACAGGAAGCAATATATCTACTAACAAATGGCCAAAAGAAAGAAGCAGTACTGCTAGCCAACAACATTATACAAAATGCCATCATACCAAACAAGCCAACAAGGTCCGAACCGTGGTTCAACAAAGACTGCTATAAGGAGAGGAAAGAAACGCTGCTGGCATTGCACAAGGCTAGAATCGACGGGAGCGAGGAAGACTTAAGACACTACGCAGAAAAAAGAAAGACATACAAACTTATTCTAAAACAAAAGAAAACGGAGTTCTTAGGGCAAGAAGCCAAGAAAATAGCAGAAGAAGCTAAACAAAACCCCTTCTTGGCGTTAAGAAATAGAAAACCTGTGGCACAACCAAGACAGATACCCATAACAACATGGGAAAAACACTTCAACAGTATCCTGAATAAAATGAACACCCAGGAAGCCCATACCACCAACACCCAAGATCACAGAAATGAACACACTCTTCAAATAACATCAGAGGAAATCGAGAAGGCAGTGATCGCGATGAAAAACAAGAAAGCCCCAGGGCCTGACAACATACAAGCCGAACACATGAAAGCCGCACAATACCTATTATTACCCTTCTGGGCCCTACTGCTTAATGAATGTATACACACAGGGACGATCCCAAATAGCTGGAGAACAGCAAAAATCAAACTGCTGTACAAAGGCAAAGGAGCAAGGGAAGACCTACACTCCTACCGAGGTATCGCATTAGAAAACAACTTATTCAAAATCTTCACAAGGATCTTGGCTCACAGACTAGAGGAAGAACTTGCTGGATATATACCAGAACGCCAGTTCGGCTTTATGAGGGGAAGGAGCACTCAACATGCAATTAAGTGCCTGATGGATGAGATAGAAACAGCATTACGGAGACCAAAAGGCAAATTCCATGCAGTCTTCATAGACTACAAAAAGGCTTTCGACCTGATAGACCGATGCAAACTAATCACCAAACTCAAGCATATGATAGGGGAAACTCATCCGCTCAGTAATATAATAGAAAACATCCTGGCATACAACCTCGTCGAAATTGATGATGGAATAGACACATCAAATGCAATCCATCAGACCAATGGTGTCCTACAAGGGAATTCCAGGAGCCTACTCCTTTTCAATGCAGTAACGTCCGATATCACCGACATACTGAAAAACATGCAGGAAACGACAATGATCACGCGGACGATATGATACTAGGAAGTCCAAACAAAACAGAATTGTAGGCGGCACTAAAGGAACTAGGACAATGTGTGCTGGGGGGGGGGTTGAAAGGACCCTTTTAAACCACGCTGCAAGCTACCATTTGTAGCACTTTTGGTTACACAACCATGCATCTACTACCATTTGTGGGTAAGTAAACCACACTACTGCTACCATTAACGCCGTTAGAAAAGCAAACCACGCTCAGCGTAACACTTGTCCGGGATCGAGTTTTGTTAATGCTGTATTTATTAATGTGATCGTGATATTCAAAGATGTTATCGGTAAGAAAGCAGCCTGCCTCGGGCCCATGAAAGGCAGCTATTAATTCATCTTTCTTTCCCTGATGAACATACATACAAACATAGATTCTGATTACTAAATGCATACAGTGAGTGATTTTGTTACAGGATAGTGATCAACTACTATACTTGAATAATAACAAAGGGGCGTTGTATAAAAGATAAGCTTTTAATATAAACAAGTTGAATATTAAAATAGATAATAAATTAATAACATAAGATGATTCTCGATCAATCAATCAAGCATAGCTTGTAGAAATAACTGAACAAATAACGTACCAAACATAATGCCACACTCACACAGATGTCCAAGCTTTTTAGGAATCACTTCCTCCGTACATTGCTGGACTGACTCAAAATCGACCTCTTCTCGGTCTTAATCAACTTGTCTATACATAGACCACCATATTAACTTCCCAGCTGCATGGTGAGTTAGAATTGGATTCAACTTTTGAATCCGCTTTTAAGTAACTAAACGCCGCTTGCTAGGCTGATCGAATGATGATGTTCGGTAAGAGTACAATGCATATAAAGGTTCACAAGTAGAGGGGATATGCGCTGTAGAGATGCGCGGCAGAAAGGATGAAAAGGGAAGGGGTAGCCACACGGAAAAGAGGACATTGGCATATTTCATAAATGTTCTGTAGTAGGGAGGAGAACAAAGATACTCTACTGAACCGCAAAAAGGCACTTTCGGTTCAAATGGGTCGACGAAAACAAACTCACCATCAACCCAGAAAAGACAGTCCAACTAACATTTGGAAGAGGAGGAAGAGCCATAGAAGAAAGTATCCTAATGCTGAATGACGAACCACTAAAGACAGTTAACAAATTCGCATACCTTGGCATGACACTCCAAACAACATTACGATCATTCAACCAACATACAGCAGCAGCCACAAGAGCAATCTACAGCATACAAAATCTAGCCGACTGTCACTACCCACGGCCATGACATTATTCGATACAACGATATCTCCAATCATAACATACGGCATAGACATTATATGGGAGAAACTGTCACTTAGCGATCTCGAAAGGATAGAGAAGGTTAAGGCACGTTTCCTTAAAGTGGCTCTAAGGGTGTGGAAAACAACACCGTCGAGACTTGTATATGTACTTGCAAGAGAGTCGTTCTATATAGAATATCTGAGGATGAAACACCTTCTACCAACTACCGGCTCCTACACAGAACTCGTACACCGAAGCAAATTGAAGAAGAGGGAGTTAGACCTTGATATCTATGCTACGGGAGCCATGATAGAGAGAAACTGGACAAAAGCTTACCAGGAGCAGCGACATGTTGTGACACGTTATGCTGTGCATGGTTTTCATCACAAAGTGTGTGAAAAGAAGAAGTACCACGACCCAAATGAAAAATGTATGTTCTTTGTGTGGTCACAGAAGCGAACGGTACCACATACCGAGGTCCCCAAAGAACACAAAAACATTGAACGAATATAGCAAAGACTAAATATAATCAATGCCCACTCGGGCGAACCTTTTTACTTATTATTATTAAAACTTCATCGCAAGATGAGCCTCATAGATTAGTGGTCAGAGTTTCTGAATACAATTAATGGGTTCACGTGTATAATTCCTGGTCAGACTACAGGATTTTTTTCTTTAAAGTAATTATTCCTGTAGCTGCCCATGGTCTGGAATTTATGTTGAGGACTTCCCTGGCGCTTCATTGTTATTTATCACCCAACATATCTGGATAACGTAACTCCGCCTTCCAGGTGCCTCAACCTAAGAAATGGATTTAAATTCCGCCAGTGCTAGAGGAGAAAGCCTGAAATGCCATAAAAACAACCTGATGGCATGAGTGGAAAAACAATTAAGTACAATTTTAAAATATTTCTGAAAGGCCTACATTGTATAATGTTCGGCGAAGTTTTTAAACAGAAGTTTTAATTGAGATATAGGCCTATGAGAAACGGATTTTAAGATTTATAACGTTTTAAAAAATTATAGTTATACCCTTATAGTGTAGCTGGCTCGTAGACAGTGGGCCCGAGTTCGATCACCGGTCGGACAATTTGTTGGGTGTTTTTTCAGGTTTTCTTCACCTTCAAGACAAATATCAGGAAAATTTATGGCCCAAACAATCTTCGTAAACATATTCGCCATTTTTAGTGTGAATGGTTTATTTCGTCTTAATGATGTGTTGTCTCGGAGAATGCCCTGAAATTAAGCTGATCACTAGGGCAAGGGTTTTAATGCAATAAAAGTTCCGATTGAGGGTCTTTCCACTTTTCAGCGGTTGTCCTTTTACCAGCCGGCTGCTGGCCCTTCACATCCACATATGTCATTCACAGAGGTAGATGATCAACAGCCAGTGTAGGGGTGACATGTGGTTAGCATGTCGAGTCCCCCAGCCGTTATAGCTGGTTCCTCAACCTGGAGCCGCTACTTATTGTAGCTACCCAATTGCCTCACAATGCTGGGTGGACACCGGTCCCATACTGGCCGAAATACCATGAGAAAATTTCTTCCCCCATGGAGACTCGAACCAGCGCAAGTCCCGTAGCTCTGCGCCAAGGCTTCCTACCTTAACCGCTCGGCTACGGCGCGGGACCAATAAAAGTTAAGATTGTAATATAATTTAAATAGAAGTAAGACTTCTTACTGTCTTTTGTCTTAGTACCACACACAAACAATTGAATAATATATACTATCTGTGTTGCTATCTTAACTTTTAGTGCATTAAAATACTTGCCCTAATAATGAGGAGATAGACTTCTGACTGCCTTTTGTCTTGATATGACACACAAACAATTGAATAATATATGCTCTCTGTGTTGCAGTCTTAACGTTTAGTGCATTAAAATCCTTGCCCTACTTATTACTCATTCGGGGAGGCCCTCCATGCCCTTGTGTGGTAAAATAAGTATGTATTTGATCCACAGTTAAAATCCCTCTCCCGACAGTTTGTGCCATTGTAAGGCCCAAGTGGCGTGTGGCACTTCAATAGTACTAATAAGGTGAGTGGTTATACTGCGTTAATTGAATGGAATTGAATAAATTATTGTTATCATTTAGATAATAAATTTCACATTATACCAATTATGTCTAATTACAACGAATTTAGACTCTGTTGGCGAGTCTACAGATTACATTTTTAAAAATAATCCATTCAGTAGATTTATTGAAAATTGTTTACTTTTCTCTGACGAAAATTAGACTGAACAGCAGTTCTAGTTATCTAGTTACCCTTGGTTTTTCAGTTTATTGTTGTAAATTATAGCTATTCTTCTGTATTTTTCATCTAACATTTTCTACTATTTTAAACTTGTTTAAACAATTTTATAACATTATTTGATAATTTTTAAGTATTTACTTAAATACGCAAATTACAACTTTATGACACCCCGAAACAGTATTGTGATGCTGACTGCTATTTTCTCCATAGAGTATATTACTTAGTCTATGATTTTTTGATCGCTGGATTAGGTTATCGCTGGTTGGAACGGCGTTAGGATGTGATAGTAGGTGTACACCCATTTTTAATAAACGTTTGGTAATTTTAATTCGTATTATTAATACAATTACTTAACATAGAAATGGGGATTTGTTGCAAAGATTGGTCATTTAAATTTCAGAGCGACGTTCTGTCATCTAGCGTAAGCTGTATAAACTTTAGTACGATATCGATAATAATCATAATGTGGCAAGTATGATAATCGATACGTGGTTCGATGGTGGGCTATCGCTGGCTCTATAAACTATGGCGCATGCGCACTGTATTTCTATAGGACGTTGAAAATATATCAGGAAACTTAAAGTGCTGTTTTTCCTGAAAATTATTTTCATTATTGCATTTTGATTTTTGTCATACATTTTTACAGTCGAAAATATCACTATTATCCTGTACATTATTTATAGTGAATGAACATTGTATACCCCTGTTTAAATGTTTACTTTATGCTGTGTTCCATCCCTTCTATTCACTATGTTTACTTATACGATATAGTGCGTCATAATGCGCCGTTTATTCTGCGAATTATATTTTTCTCTCGACCAGCACAGTCTGCCACGAGCTTTGGTTGTTGTTGAATGCCCTAGGAGAGAAGTTTGGTTGGTCGGTTGTTGTTTCATGCCCAGGAGAGACGTTTGGTTGGAAGAATGTGGCTTCGATGAAATAGTTGTAAGGTAATTATTTATTTACCGCAGAATGGTTTTAATTACTTATGGGCTAGTTTTTTTGCGTTTCGCAGCACTTCCAATTTTATGTATATACGTTAATATTATTATGTCATTTATTTAATCAACCCATGGTCACATGATTAGAATTTTGCAACCCGCTGATTCAATGCTCCCTTAATATATATTTAGTTATTCTTTTGTTTATTAAAATATTCTTTATTTAGACTGGGAGGGCAGACGTTCCAAAAAACCGCGATCTGCTCAGTAACATCCGAAGTATATGTCAGTCCTATACACCACCCACTCTTAAAACTCTATACTCTAAGCTTGATATTAACCGTAACTAGTTTTTCGAGGATGAAGTCATAGACACATGTGGGACTTTTCCCGAGGGGCTATTGATTCACGAATCGTCAGCTAATGAAACCTTATTTACCTTACAAGGCGAGACCCGATTCACGCCGTTTTCCACGAACTTCAAACGCCAGTCTAACAGTGCGTCATTATTATTTCTCAGGGACTTCAATGGTAATGAAATGAGTATAATGGAACTGGTTTAATATTCTTTTTGCGGAAAACAGCAAATAAAAAATGTTCTTAAAAGGCTCCAACTAGAACCGAATTCTCCAGAAACAGAAAATCTGGCTCAACTGCACTTCCACTAGCGTGAAATATTTTCAAAGTCCTGTAGAACAACAGTGCGCATGCGCCAGAGTTTATAGAGCCAGCGATAACCCTCATCGAACCGCATATCGGTTATCATCCCGATTACTCTCCGTCGCTATGAAATTTAAATGACCAATATTTGTAATAAATCCCTAAATCTATGTTTAAAAAATATATTAATATTAAAATTACCAAACGTTTATTAAAAATGGGTGTACACTCCCTAACGCTCATCCAACCAGCGATAGAAAAATCATAGACTAATATAATCTGTGGAGAAAATAGCAGCATCACAATATTGTCTAACAGTGTCATAATATTGTGATTTGCATATTTAAATAAATACTTCAAAATTGTCTAATTATGTTATAAAAATTGTTTGAAAAAATTTAAAATATTAAATGTTAGCAAATACAGAAGAGCTATAGTTTACAGCAATATAACTGAAAAATCAAGCGCTAGTAGAAGTGCAGTTGAGCCATTTTATTTATGAAATACATCATGAATGTTCATCAAATAAACACCAAATTAATGAATTAATTAATAAAATCAAATTATGAGAAACGTTTCCCATCTTATAGAAAGTAAAAAGGTTACCAATTTCAATGATATCGTGCCAGACAGTGGAACACACATTTTCGCAATGTGTGGGTGTGTTACGTGATAATTGACAAAGATTTGTAACGAAACATATATATAAATGAATTATAATTTACTGTAATGCCAAAGAATGTCAACAAATCGACGATAGCCAGTCATTATTGGAATATAGAACACTTGTGCTAATTCTATTAATACAATTTGTTGATTACATTAAACAGAAGAAATATTAAATATTTCGGCGTTTTTAACTCATAAGAATTTATATTTTAAGTTTTATAGAATAAGACTAGAAAAGGAACTATTTTGAAGTTTTACAAAGTATTGGCAGTTCCATCTCTTATCTATGGATGTGAAACCTGGACATTAACAAAGGCAGATAATAAATAAATAGAGGCTGCTGAAATGAATATGTTGAGAGCAATTGCAGGATACCAAAGGACCGATAAAAAGAAAAACAAAGATATAAGAACAGAATTTAATATATTTATTCTCCGTGAAAGAATAAAATATTATCAAAATGCTCATCTTCAGCACGTATTACGAATGAATGAAGAGCGCATACCAAGAAGAATCTATAATTATAAACCAAAAGGGAGAAGAATGTTGGGAAGACCATTGAAGAGATGGAAGGACCAATTCGACCCATAATGAGATCGGAACAGGCCATTGGACTTAATCCTTGTTGTTGACGGTGGTGATGAAGTTTATCTAAAAATTCGTACTAGTGCCATAGTTATACTTTATTCGTGCCAGCGATTTCTGGGATGAGAGTTATTCCTTTTAATAGTTTACTTACTTAGTGGCACTATAGCACGTGAATCGTCTGGATATTCTAAACAACGTAAATTCCAAAACACCATTCAGAACTCTTCCAGCTATTTTGTACGACCCGCTAGGTCTCCGTCCTCCTCCATTTTCTATAAACAAATTCTTCTCACGTCTATCTTCATCCATTCTTTGTATGTGTCTCAATTTCTACCTCCATCCATCCATAGTAATTCTGCCTGAGGGCAGGTCTTTCACCACAAATATAGCATTTTCATGCTATGCTTTGCAGCTTTATTAGGGAATCATAGGTGTGGTAGCTTCCCGTTGCTTTACACCGGTGATGGATGGTGATAATGTTAAGGATGACGATGATGGCCGGATGATTTTTGGGGAACGTTTGGCCCTACGCATCCTGATATTTGTCTTACAGGTGAGGAAAAACTCGATAAGACCTCACCCAGGAGCCTGTCCTGAACGGCAATCAAACTCGGGCCCGCTGCGTGACAAGGCAGCATGTTACCTCGAGACCACAGCGGTGGACAATTTCTACCTATTTGTTTATAATATTTTAAAATACATTTTAATCTGTGGTGTTACTGTCTTAGTGTGCGCTATGCAATTTTTTCTGTTATTAAACTTTCTAATTTATATTATGTATTTCGAAAAATGTCTTCCTATTATGAGCTTCATAGTCTACAATTATTTTTTTTAGAAAATGTATTTTAATTTATAATCGTATTTATATATTTGTCCTATTATTCGTATTTTATAATCTAGTTTTAATCAGTCAGTTATACCAGGACCAAATCAATATTTAAAAATAAACTAAATATTTTTTGTTCCTAATAAATATGATAATTTACGAGTAATCAAATTAAAAACATTATATATATATATATATATATATATATATATATATATATATATTCCAAATGTCATGCGCTTTAGAAATATAAACTATAATACGTAATTGTATCGTAGCTCTATATTTTAATTTTTTTTCTTTGGATAAAGTATATATTTTTATTCAGTTTTGTTATGTATTGTATTAAACATTTTTAAATTAATTTTATGTATCATCTTATTTATAAACGCTTTAACTTCAAGGTCATACTCAACCTTAGGTACATTTGTGCGGCTGTATTGTGGATTTTTACTGTTTTTGTATACATGAAAAATTTTAATTGAATTTAATACACAAGTGATCTTCTTGGTGATCAAATATTAAAATATATATACAGTCAATATGCCCATTTCACCAATTAATGTTTAAAAAGGTCAACAAGTTTCCACAGCCAAGCTGTCATTCTCAAGACCAGATATTGACTGAAGACAAAATTGATAATAAATAATAAACAAATTCAGTTAAAAACAAACTACGTCACATGACGCAATCATTCATAAGTAAACAATAAAACATAATAAAACTAATCCTCTTTTGTCTCCATTAAAGAAAAGAGGGCGCTGTACGGAATAGGGCCCTTGTCTTTATTCATGATTTTATCCTTATTTTTATAAATTTCCAAACTTTCAAGGACGTCAAGGAATTTGAAATCAATGCCCGAACGAATCAGCCTAAGGTTACTTTTATTGATAGCATGACCGTAATCAGAAATATGCTGGGCAACCCCAGATTTTTCAATTCTGTTAAGTCTAAGTTTACTTCCACTTTGACATTAAATAGTGTACTTGGAAACCCTAAAGATAAAGTCGATTGTTTAAAAAAAATCCGGTATTTATGAAATTGGATGCAATGACTGTGATATGAAATATGTTGGGCAGACCAGAAGATCCATTTTAACTAGATTTAACGAACATATTGCCCATTTTAGACTTAACAGAATTGAAAAATCTGGGGTTGCCCAGCATATTTCTGATTACGGTCATGCTATCAATAAAAGTAACCTTAGGCTGATTCGTTCGGGCATTGATTTCAAATTCCTTGACGTCCTTGAAAGTTTGGAAATTTATAAAAATAAGGATAAATCATGAATAAAGACAAGGGCCCTATTCCGTACAGCGCCCTCTTTTCTTTAATTGAGACAAAGAGGATTAGTTTATTATGTTTTATTGTTTACTTATGAATGATTGCGTCAGTGTACGTAGTTTGTTTTTAACTGAATTTGTTTATTATTTATTATCAATTTTGTCTTCAGTCAATATCTGGTCTTGAGAATGACAGCTTGGCTGTGGAAACTTGTTGACCTTTTTAAATATTAATTGGTGAAATGGGCATATTGACTGTATATATATTTTAATTGAATTGATGAAGATAATAATAAATTATTATTATTATTATTATTATTATTATTATTATTATTATTATTATTATTATTATTATTATTATTATTATTATTATTATTATTATGCTTTATTTAACCCGGCAGAGTTAAGACTATAAGACATTCTCTTCCACTCAATCAGCGAGTAATAAAAAAAATACGAAATTTTATATAGGCCTCCTTGTTACAATTTTAAAATGTATGCTAAGCAATGCACATTGCGAATGAAATGTAATATTAACGCTAACAGAACATATAATATAATTCAATAGAATAAAGTAAAAATGAGCTTCCTAGATGAATATGTTAAATTACATACAAAATCCTGAATATGTTCGATATGTAGGTAGTATTTTTTGTGTATCATAAAATATCAGTAATGTAGTTTTAAGTAATACTTTTTGAAATAACTGGATAGTGAATTATGTGCTCTAGTCATAAATATTGTGAAATATTTAGAGTGATGAACCGTTCAATTTTGAAAACGCATTCGGTACCACTTGGAAAATGTGGTCTGCAGATTTTGGAACTTTTGTGTAAAATGTGGAATAGCACAGCATGTCATTGTATTTATATTGATCAGGTGGTGATTCTGATAATGCTTTAATCTTAAATTTTCCGGATAATTGTCACATCTGAAGAGAAACATAAAAAAACCGATATTGGAAACACTTCGTCGGTCGGGAGTTGTACCTGGGCCCATTTCTGAAGCAATTAAGTTACATGGAGACCAGAGCGGTGTACCACTAGATTAATTTTTCATTTAACCCTACTACCAGTCTACTTAGGAATGCATTTTCTATTGATAAATCATCACTTAAAATCGCTCACGTAAATTCACAAAGCATTCTGTCCCACTTTGATGAGTTTGAAACCATATTTTCTTCTCTTGGACTGAGCGCCATTTTAATTTCGGAAACCTGGCTCACCCCATCCATACCTTCGTCCCTTGTTCACCTAGACGGATATACACTGCTCAGAAATGACAGAATAGATAAAAGAGGTGGAGGAGTTTGTGCCTTTATATCAAATGAGCTTAATCCAAGAATTGTCCACAAGTCCCCTTCTGTATATTCCGCTCGCCCCCGAGTTCTTATTCGTAGAAATTCAAGCCAGTCTAAAAATGTCTCTTATGCATTGTATACAAACCTCCAAAAATTGGGCACCTTTCGGAATCTAGAAAACGCTCTGAACGATTCATTGCCTCATTATGAATACGTTATTGTCGCAGGTGATTTTAATACAAATCTTCTTCAGACTGACTCACCAGCCATACAACTTAAAAATATGTTCCAAAGCTTTAATATGACCATTGTTCCTCTCTCTGCCACACACCACACTGCTACTTCCGACACTCTCTGGACTTAATTGTGACTACACATCCACAGAAAGTACTGTCATATGGACAAATTCCTGCTCCTGGCATATCTGCTCATGACATTGTATTCGTAGAATACTCACTCCAATGTCCTAAAAGACGCTCTAAATTAATTACGTACAGAAATTTACAAAACATAGACGATACTAAACTAAAATCAGACGCTTTAGAACTACCTTGGTATTCAATATGGAATCTTAGATCAGTTGATGAAAAAGTAGACACATTTAATACACTGATACTACAACTATACGACAGACATGCACCAGTAAAAACCCGACGATTTTCCCGCTCCCCTGCTCCCTGGATGAATGATTCAATACGTGAACTTATGTCAAAACGAGACAAAGCATACCGAACATACAGACGACATAAAAATGACGAGAACTGGCAACTGTACAAAGAACTTAGAAACACAACTACACAAACTATACGTAATGCCAAACTACGACACGCCCACAGTATAATCGGACCTGAAATCAGTGCACGCGACACTTGGCGAAAGCTCCGTGCAATGGGACTTAGACAGTTGAATCCCTCAACTGACTCTATAGACATTTCTGTAGATGACTTAAATGAACATTTTACCTCAATACCCAAGACACCTCCAGACAACAAGACTAAAATAGACATTCTTAAAGACTTATCCCCATCCCCACATATAGGAAGAGATAAATTTTACTTTTACGACATTTCGCCTATAGACGTTAAAAAGCACTCAAGCGGATTAAATCCAATGCGCAAGGAACAGATACATCAGCATTTTAATGATAAATAAAATCATTGACATTATTCTACCCACAGTGACTCATATTTTCAATGCTTCCCTTATAACTTCTATCTTCCCTATTGTATGGAAACAGTCTAGAGTTCGGCCTATACCAAAAATAAGTACACCTACTAACTGTAATGACTTCCGACCGATTAGCATCCTTCCGACATTATCTAAAGCCCTGGAATATATTGTACATAAGCAAATGACTGATTATCTCCAAGAAAATCACCTCCTTGATCCTTATCAATCCGGCTTTAGATCTGGTCATAGCACAACCACAGCTTTGCTAAAAATTACCGAAGATATTCGTGAAGCCGTGGACAGACGTCAATTGACTCCTTTAACCTTACTTGACTTCAGCAAAGCTTTTGACACAGTAGACCACGACTTACTTATGATAAAGCTCAAGCACCTACATTTGTCTGACAGCGCTGTATCCTGGTTCGACTCATACCTGCACGGTCGTCAACAATACGTTTCATTAAACTCTAGATCTTCGACTTGGCGTAACGTGCCGGCTGGAGTCCCCCAGGGCAGTGTTCTCGGACCTCTTCTTTTCTCAATCTACATAAATGATTTGCCAACTGTATTAAAGCACTGCCGTTATCACCTCTATGCTGATGATCTCCAAATTTACCGACATTCACCTCCTCATTCTCTCTATAACAGCTTGATGAAAATGAATGACGATCTCATATCCATCTTTAACTGGTCTTCAAGTATCGGTCTAAATCTAAATCCTAACAACTCACAAGTAATTCTAATGGGATAACAAAGACTGCTTACAACCTTTGACATATCTACACTTCCAAAGATTACTATAAATAATATAATTATCCCTTATTCTTCTTCAGTAATAGATCTTGGACTACATCTAGACGCAAATTTAACCTGGCAAACACAAGTTAAACACATATGTAAAAAGACTTCTCCATCTTACATTATCTTAGACGTTTAAAGAATTTTCTCCCAGTTTCGTTAAAACAAATCCTAGTGCAGAATCTTGTGTTACCACACTTCGATTATTGTGACATTATATATAATGATCTAAACTATGCCTTGTCGCAGAGACTGCAGCGTGTTCATAATGCTTGCATTCGATTCATTTTCAATATCCGCCGTTATGACCATATTTCCGAACACTTTAATAACCTCTCTTGGCTCCGTCTTACTAACAGACGTAAATTGCACTCTCTTTCGCTACTTTTCAAGCTTCTGAATTCCTACATTCCTACTTACCTGGCGTCCAGATTTGAGAAGTTATCCTCCTACCACAATATTGACACTAGGTCACAAGATAGCAGTCGGCTAACAATTCCTCTTCATAGCACTTCCTCCTATTCTACTTCCTTCACAGTAGCCTCCGCCCGCTCCTGGAATCTCCTTCCTCAAGATATCAGGGGTTGCCGCACACTTGGCACCTTTAAGTCACGCTTATACAGTTACCTGTTGTCTAATAATTAATTTTTCTCTATTTATTTAATTTTATACTATGTCATTAATCTTTTCCTCGTTTTTTATATATTTTGAACATATTATATATTTAATTCGTTAAATTTAGAGTAAATCAAAATACATTATAAATATTAATTGTATTGTATTCATAACTTGTAATCGTTTATATATACATATTGTAATTTAGATTTAAGACTTTTCTTTTGTATTTTTTTAAACCTGGTTGAGTGGTAGACAAGGCCTTAAGGCCTTAACTCTGCCAGGTAAAATAAAGCTATTATTATTATTATTATTATTATTATTATTATTATTATTATTATTACTATAAATATTTAATATTTTTAACACAGTGTAGCCGTGGTGTTTTGGTTGAAGCTTCATTTTTTATAAAGAAGCCTTACATTCAAGATATATAATTTTATTTTATTTTTCCTGAATATTTTAATTTGCCCACTTAACTCATCCACGTTCATTCACGTTTTCCTCTGGGGTAATTTCCATTTCCTTTTCCGTCATTGTCGAGTCTAACGCCTTCCTTTTGATCTTTTTTTTACAATCTTTGTGTACTTATTTAATCTCACTAACACAACCATCACGGATCACAAAGAATTTTGACCCACTTCCTAGCTTCGTTACGGAAGTGGAATTAGTTAATTACTGTACAGTTAGAAAAATAATACAAAAAAGTACTGTCATGTCAAAACGAATATGAAGCAAAATATATATAATCCACGACATATACTGGAACATTCGAGTTTCGCCCGCAGTATAGCAAATTAATGCTTGTTTTGTCCATCCTTTCTTAGTCGCATCTCACTTCGAATGTATATCAGTATCTGACAAGTAGTTTAAGTGTTGGCTGTGCTCTATTATCATGTCTGTCGAATATTTTTAAATAGTTGAACTATCAAGAGCTGATTCACGATCTCTTGTTCACTGTAATATTTCCAAACAATGAAGGCGGACTAAAATGACTACTTAGTAAGTACGCCGATGTGTAATTGATTGAGCCAACGTGCTACAAGCCGTAAGGTCCGAGTTGGATTGCCGATGAGATTAGAATTTTTTTTAAAACTGCACTTAAACTAGCGTGAAAAATTTTCAAAGTACTATAGAACAAGAGTGCGCGTGCGCCAGAGTTTATAGAGCCATCGATAATCCACAATCGAACCACATATCGATTATCATCCTAGATTACTATCCGTCGCTATGAAATTTAAATGACTAATATTTGCAATAAATCTCCAAATCTATATTTAAAAGATATATTAATAATATTAGAATTACCAAACGTTTATTAAAAATGGGTGTACACTTACTTATCACTCCCTAACGCTGATCCAACCAGCCATAACCCAAAACAGCGATAACCCAAAACAGAGATAGAAAAATCATAGACTAAGTAATATACTCTGTGGAGAAAATAGCAGTTAGCATCGCAATATTGTCTAACAGTGCCATAATATTGTGATTTGCGTATTTAAATAAATACTTCAAAATTATCTAATAATGTTATAAAAATTGTCTGAATAACTTTGAAATGTTAAATAATGTTAGTAAATACAGAAGATGAGTTACAGTTTACAACAATATAACTAAAAAATCAAGCGCTAGTAAAAGTGCAGTTGAGCCGAGTTTTTAAACTGGCCGAAACATTCCTGAGATTCCATGTTCATGTGGTTTATCAGTCTCTAATGAAAATGAACAGGGTATGTTTTTATGGGCAAAGGCTGCCTTCATACAGGGCTGTCAACCAGGCTGACTTGTCGTTCTGTTTGTCTAAAATGGTTGGAGTCTTAACCTCCTACTACACCATCAGCTTCTAAGACGTGTGGTGGGATCATTTTTTTAAAGAAAATTATATTTTGTCTATTGTGGGACTCTTCTATCACCTTTACTGCGGTTTTTAATTTTAATAAAATGTTTATGAGAAAATATTGTGACGAATTGTTGATTCGTTACTTAAATTACTGCCCTTGAGTTTCGCGAATACCAGCAAGAATCCTTATAAGTCAATTGGAGTTAGATTAGGGTCAAGTGCAGCCAGAAAACGGTCTCTCTAGAAGTTTTCTCTGGACAAATGATTTTCCAAAAACCTATTCTAGACGAATCTCTCTCTCCTTCAAGGCTCCACCCAGGAAAAGTTCAGACTGACTTCCAGATGGTACTGACCATTGGATATAAAAGGAGATGCGATTCAGTCGGGTTCTGGGGCTAGACGGCTGAAAGTGTGGACAATCAATGGATGTAATAGATTGTTTGGTTCAAGTTCCGACGACCCTGAAGCGCTATGACTTATGTGAGTGCGTGTTAACAAGATGAGTAGTGCAGTAACAAGACTGGCAATGCAGGAATATCATCATAAACTCTAAAATTTCGAACTATCATGGTCCGTCAATGGACTGCGTATGTAAAGCTCTGTGATAGACCGTGTGCAAGATACCATTTCAATGTCTGTTTAAAGAGAACAAAATTGTTGTAGACACAGCAGAGACCAAATCTAATGCACATTTGTATGTCTTCTACTTATTATATGAATGTGTTGTTGAACGATGAAGAGTGAGAAGAAGCAAATGTGTTAAGTGAAACTATCAGCGAGCGTGATAAACTGAATTATAAAAAAAATGTTTTAGTAGACTCTTTTGGAAGAAAACTATTTGTGTATATAAAGTGTAATAGTGAGAAGGAAAGTATGTTTGAAAATTGTGTGCATATATCTAGGAACTTAATTTAAAGAAATTCCATATGAATTCTCCGAGACAGATAGACGCTCCAAATATTTTGTATATATCTAAAAGTATACCTATATACTACAAGGAAAGCAATAATAACAGTAGTAACAGTAATAACAGTAGTAACAGTAATAACAATTTACTTTTTTCTTAAACTAGCTAATAATCGGCGTGCGCTGCTACTCATTAATAAATGTTAATGTGTTTTACCACCAGCCGTGCACTGTTCAGGGATCTGTTTATCCCAATATTTTGACATCAATGAAAGACAAAAATGTTTATTGTGAGTTATCCGTAGAAGATATACATATGCTCTCGGGGACTTTTTTGTAGAGTTTTTTGAGATGTTAAATTCCATGTACATTGATTTGGTGTATTTGTTAAGGTTTAGGCAGTGTAAGCCATTTAAGCGTAAAAATAGGGACTTTATTTCACGTTTTTCACTACAATGGGTGATTTTTAGGGGTGAAGGGGTTGAATATCACTACTCTCTTATAGCCTATGTTCATCCCGGGAATTTTCTGAACATTTTGCAAAAACCCCATCAAAATCGAATTAACGGTATGGCCGCGCATAGAATACGAACAAACAAAGATAGAAACAAACATACATTGATTTTTATAGTATAAGATTGTGGGATAGAATAGAATTAATTTGTGATTAATTGAACTTCCAAGCATTTAAAAATGTTTCTCATACATTATAAATAATGTTTCTAAAAAAGCTGAGAATTCAATGAACTAAGTTCCATTTAAACATCCTCACACCTATAAAAAATAATATAGTATATACTGTACTAAAATGTATTAACACATAATTATCAGTTACTGAAATGTAATATTATAATGATATTGTGAAAAGAAAAAATGTCTGAACCAGGAATCGAACCGTGGACCTCTAGTTCACCACAGAATAGTGTACAGCCCACTTACAAACCATTCCAGAACCCGCCATAAAACATTAAAACATTAACAATTATCCTTTTTTCCACATATACAAACCTAATCAATTTCTCAATTTTCGGTCCTGCTTGCCAGTAAGGTGTCACTACCATGGTCAACGGCCGACTATTCGATTTTGGATGTATCTATATTTGAGATTTTTACACCACCACTTTTTTATAAGCAATCAGGTCCCCCCCGGTGTGGTCTCGGGGTAGCGTGCTGCCTTGGTGTCACCGCCAGCGGGGCCCGGGTTCCGATCCCCGGTCGGGACAGTTTTTCTGGGTGAGGTTTTTATCGGGGATTTTCATTCACTGGTAAGACAAATGTCAGGAAAACGTTAAGGCCCAAACGGGTCCCCGAAATCATATGGCCTCCACAAATCATCATCATTCATATTCATCTTAGGGTAAGCTCTAAGGATTTAGGGATTTCTCCTGGCGCCCCACTATCATCATCACCCATCATATCATTGGGCCCCAACCTCAGAAGTGGGTTACAAGTACGCCATGCCAGAAAAGAAACCATGAATGTCGAAAGACAAACCTGGGGCATTTGAAAAAAACGTTTATAAGCAGTAAACGATGTTATTTAACATTTTCCAATACTGTTATTTTAACACAGTTCCAATAATTGGTCATATTATAATATTATAATGATATTGTGAAAATAATGGTGTAGTGGGTTGCACGCTAGTCTGGAGAACTGGAGGTTTGATTCCTGGCTCAGACATTAATTTTTATTTTCACAATATCATTGTAATGATATTATAATGCGATACATTATTGAAACTGTATTAAAATAACAGTATTGGGAATTTTTTACAAATGCCCCAGATTGTCTTTCGACATTCCTGGTGTTCTCTCCTGGTATGGTGTACTTGTAACCCACTTCTGAGGTTGGGGCGCCTGGAAGGCGGGGTTACGTTGCCCCGATGATATGATGGGTGATGATGATGATAATGGTGCGCCAGGAGAGTCCCTAATCATAAGCTTAATCTAAGATGAATTTGAATGATGATGGTTGCAATGACCATATGATTTCGGGGACCGTTTGGGCCTTATAAGTTTTCCTGACATTTGTCTTACAGGTGAGGAAAAACCCCGATAAAAACCTCACCCAGAAAAACTCTCCCGACCGCGGATCGAGCCCGGGCCCGCTGCGTGACAAGGCAGCCCGCTACCTCGAGAGTCGAAAACTTCAAAAATACTTTCTAGAGGCCTAGTCAGCGAACTATAATGCAAAAAATCTGGTTAAAATCAAAAAATTTGAAAATCGTGTTTTAACCTTGGATTTTTCACAAAAATTACATAATTTAAAAAATGTCTAAAACTGCAAAAATACAATCTAGAGGGCTAGTTAGAGGATTATAATGCAAAAAATCAGCTTAAAATAAAAAATTTGGAAATCGAGTATTTTTTCCAAGACTATAACCTTTGCTATTTTATCAAAAATTATATAATTTGAAAAATGTCGAAAACTGCAAAAATACATTCTAGAGGGCTAGTCAGCGAACTATAATGCAAAAAATCTGGTTAAAATAAAAAATTTGAAAATCGTGTTTTATTTTTCCAAGGCTATTAATCCTGCGGTAATTAAGTCTAATAAATCTAAGTTTTGTTCCATATAACAAACAATACTTCTATAAACAACATTCAACTCCATATTGTGTTCATTCTAACACAAATCACTTCTTTGTTATTTTCTTTCCTATGTCTCATTACTTACAAGCTTATTAACATTAGATTGTCTTAAAAGTAATGTCGATTTTTAATGTGCATTGTGTGTCGGGTGGAATTTTGAAGATGTGATTCACTGGGAGTTTGTTCCAAAGGAGCACGTAGTTGATGCAGATATTTATTTTCAACAACTGGAATGAATTAATGAAATTTTGAGAGTTGCGGGTTCTTTTCACAGCGGTGGACATATTGGGAAATGTTAAATTCTGAAATGTAGCATGAAATATGTAGTGCGAAGCAGAGAAAGAGAGATATAAGGAACAATCACATTTTACATAGTTTTTTCTAAAGTATGTAAAAGTTTTTATCTCAATTAATACATAGTTGATGATAAAAAAACGTGTAATATAGCGTTTGTATTCTAAGCTCGATCAGCTAACTCATATATTTATTTGCTATTGATGCAGTCATGTAACGGTCTGATCATGGATCCTGTAAATTAAGTTTATTATTTTCGAGAATAAGTAATATCTATCATAATTTCGGCTATAGGCCTCCATCAAATGGATTTTGTATTATTTTGTCCATCCTAGTATAATATACATATTGTTATTTTTTAAATTTTGTTAGTAAATTCTAGCAAGAGCTTTCCTTTCCTCTAGCTACCATAATAAGTTGGTGAATCACTCCACATAGCATGAAATAAGACTGTGACCAAATTCTAAACATTGTAGTAAAGCTCCAAATGTGACACATCTTTTTCATCGCAGTCTAACCTCTCACATGATAGGTAATTTTATATGACCCACGCAGCCCGAGCCTTACAGTGGTACGTCCTGTAGAGAGAAGTTTTCAATTTGGATCACACAAATACTTTTATGACCACACAAGGACTTGCAGAACCTCCACGTATGAGACATCAACTCAATTCAGGTTTTCATTTCAAACAATGCAACATTTAAGACAAAACACACTGTTCCCTCATATTTTTAACTAACATAAAATTCAGCATTAATAATATGTTCGTGTTACTGTTAATATTATTAACTAGTGTCCCTTCATGGATTCTTCACCTGAACGTGGTGACGTGTCTTGCGTAAAACTCTGTTTAGATGGGATTTGATTGCTTGCTTGTTTGCGACGGCAACAATGAGGCGTCCAGTGTGACTTTCTGCGATTATTTAACTCATGCCCCAAATGCGAGTCATTGACCAATCACATTTCAATGATTTTTATTTACAACCAGTCACAGTGTGTTTCACCTAAAATTTACCAACTAAAGATTATGATAATAAAGAAAGCACCTCCTTTTTAACATTCTGAATAGGTCATAAGCATTATTTTGCAGTGACTGACCCTCTAAGAAATACGGCTACACGATTGTATATTTAGTGCATGAATGTCAATACGTAACGCACACGAGACATAATATAAAAACATTTGTAGCAATTGATTATGCCACAAAAAACACTGTTTGCACTTTCTTAAACGGAATATTTTCCAGGAAATGACGCAGAAAAATATAATTGACATATTTACATCATAGGACATCAGAAATTAATTAATACCTATAACGTTGGTTATAAATGTCTCCACTAGGGTGCATTCTTACTACATTGCGATCTTTTGGCAATAAATAATATTATGATCTGGTTGCAGTGATCGAACAAAAGAAGCAAATGAAGCGTACAAATCGTTTATCATTTGTATTCAAACATCGCCGTTTACATTAAATATATAAATATTTTAAATGACTACATTTAAATAATGATTTGTGAGTAAACAGCTCAATTTTATTTGTTAAATAGTCCTAACAAATGCTACTCTTGATTTCAAAATTCTCTAGATAAATTCACTCCTCACTTCGTGAGTTGTGAATTTATCGATAATTTGGAAATCACTCGTGGCACTAAATTATGATAATTTTATCTATTGACGGCTATCTAATTTAGTGCCTGACTGTAAATGGTTTTGTGTTTTTTTTCCCTTTGCCTAAATGGTGTGTTATTTGTATATTATGGTGACGTGATTACTTGATTATAGGTAGTGGATTATTATCCATCATAGGGCAGTAGTCCATAAAGTTAGATGATTATTTGGCCTTTATATGAAGCCAGATATGATATGCGCAGTTAAGTCTCGTAGACTGCGATGGGCAGGATATGCGGTACGAACGGGGAATGAAAGACTTGCATGGAAGGTTCTTGTAGGAAAACCAGAGGGAAAACACCATGTTTATAGACCAAGAATGAGGTGGGAGAATACCATTAACTAGGATTTGCGGGAATTATATTATACAGGGAATGATTGGAAAACATTAGCTCAGGATAGGAATGTATGGAGAGTTTATGTCCGCGCGGCCATAAACCTACGGATTCGATAGTGCCAATGAGTAAGCAAGTAACTTAAAATATGTTATGGTGTGTAGCACGCCGTTGTGTTTGATGGCCTATACTGCGGAATATGAGATTGATATGGATAGTAATGTTATTAGACATTATAGGTACACTATCAGTGATAAGAACATCAATATAACAGACTTAAACTTCTATGTCCGATTTATAGTAATAATAATAATAATAATAATAATAAATAATAATAACAATAATAATAATACTAATAGAAATAATAATAATAGAAATAATAATACTAATAATAATAGGAATAATAATACTAATAATAGAAATAATAATAATAATACTAATAATAATGGGAATAATAATATTAATAAAAAAAATAATAATAATAATAATAATAATAATAATATAAATAATAATAATAATATAAATAATAATAATAATAGTAGTAGTAATAGTAGTAATAATAATAGTAATAGTAATAATAATAATAATAATAATAATAATAATAATAATAACCCATGAAGATGAAAAGAATGTTCATACAGGGACGACGCTAACGTCTTAAAAGTATATTGTATGGAGTCCGTCGTGCTGGCTCAGACGATAGTACATCTGCTTTCTGAATAGCGGATACAGATACGATACCCGGCGCTGTTCAAAGTTTTAGTAGAAAATTAATTAAATAAATTCATTAGTAAAATTTTCAATCCGGCCCACAATGTGTGGTGTTGTACAATTTTTAATTGCTAAGTTGTGCACAAAATTCCTGCATTAAATTGCAAAACATAATGTTGGGAAGGTATAATTTTGGTACTATTAATTTGATTCGTGCGTTGGAATGTGACGTTAAAACGTGCGGCTTCCTTGCTGTTTTTTGACAGGAGTAGGGTATATAGTGATATCGGGTTTAACCTTCTATCTCCTCTTCATCATACCTCATACAATATACTTCAAACTACAGAAACACACAAACATACACTGAACATATACTCACGCATTAACAGAATAAATCATCTTCATAGTCTGGAGTGATTCGTAAATAAAAAAATACCACATTAACGCAATCTATCCGATCAGCGAGAATACTGAAGCACGAAAATTGCACTAGAACACACACTCACACGCACATACATGTATATTTTTATGGAATAATAATAATAATAATAATAATAATAATAATAATAAATAATAATAGCTTTATTTTACCTGGCAGAGTTAAGGCCTTAAGGCCTTGTCTACCACTCAACCAGGTTTAAAAAAAATACAAAAGAAAAGTCTTAAATCTAAATTACAATATTTATATAAACGATTACAAGTTATGAATACAATACAATTAATATTTATAATGTATTTTGATTTACTCTAAATTTAACGAATTAAATATATAATATGTACAAGATATATAAAAAAACGAGGAAAAGATTAATGACATAGTATAAAATTAAATAAATAGAGAGAAATTAATTATTAGACAACAGGTAACTGTATAAGCGTGACTTAAAGGTGCCAAGTGTGCGGCAACCCCTGATATCTTGAGGAAGGAGATTCCAGGAGCGGGCGGAGGCTACTGTGAAGGAAGTAGAATAGGAGGAAGTGCTATGAAGAGGAATTGTTAGCAGACTGCTATCTTGTGACCTAGTGTCAATATTGTGGTAGGAGGATAACTTCTCAAATCTGGACGCCAGGTAAGTAGGAATGTAGGAATTCAGAAGCTTGAAAAGTAGCGAAAGAGAGTGCAATTTACGTCTGTCAGTAAGACGGAGCCAAGAGAGGTTATTAAAGTGTTCGGAAATATGGTCATAACGGCGGATATTGAAAATGAATCGAATGCAAGCATTATGAACACGCTGCAGTCTCTGCGACAAGGCATAGTTTAGATCATTATATATAATGTCACAATAATCGAAGATCCCGCTTAAAACAAAGCTTAGGCCAATGCTTTAACAACTTTGGTTGTCGTTACGCACCAGCTGCTCTTTCAAATTTTACTCTGCGTTATATATCACATTATAGTCCGAGGACATTAAAGTCATGTTCTTGTTAATATGTTAAATATTTTAATCCGGCAATGTGATGTTCATGGGCGACACACAAAGGATTTTAATTAACAAAGCTCACATTAGTGTTACAATGAATATTAAATCCATGTTATGATCTTCCAGAATTGGCAACTTTATTTTAATTCCAATTCAAGTAGATAATTTAAATGTAATTCTATCATTAAAATGTTATAATTGTCACTAAGTTCTATTATTTTTCTGCTGCAGTGACCGCCTTAAATTCTCCAAAATAATTGTTCGAATTTATCTAAGTTTATCATTAGCTCAATTTTGGAAATGTGTGCTGTTACATATTACAGAAACCTATGCCATCTCAACTTCTCTCAAAAAACATTAAACTCAAAATATATTAAAGCTGTTATTGTGCCATTTATATTATACATGGATACGAGATATGAATTGTTACTTTAAGGGAGTAGAAAATAATATGAGTATTTGAGAATAAAGTTATTTGGAAAATTGTTAGACCTAAGAAAGAAGAACATAGAGGTCAATAGAAAAGACTATGTAAGAGTGAGCTACTTGATTTTCATGTGATGCCAGATGCAATAAGAATAATTTTGTCTCAGGACATGTGACACGATTGGGGAACGGAAGAGAGACTTTCCTCGTCCGAAACATATCTAAAAAAAGTTAGACTGAAAATATACAGGGTGAAAATTATTTAAACCGACAAACTCTTGGAGGTTGTAGGGGACACCAAAATAATAATTCTTCCCTAATGCCATTTTTTCTTATGAGGATTATTTAAACCGGTAGAGCAAGATTTCTCTAGCGGCAAATTAATTAAACCAACAAACACTTTTGTATTTTTTATTACCAAGAGACAACACTTTAACACAACGCAAATACTTAAATTACAGTAGAGGTTCAAAAATACCTCCATTGACATGTAAACAAAGGTTACACCGGCGGATCATGTTCTGTCTAACACGGGCAAAATCTCCAGGAGTATCGTTAATTGCTCCTGCTGCTCCTACTATCCGGGCAACCAGATCTTCTTCTGATGCAACAGGATTTATGTAAACAAGGTTTCGCATCTCATCCCACACAAAAAAATCCAAAGGGATCATATCTGGGGATCGAGCAGGCCATGGTACAGGACCACCTCTGCCATTCAACTTTTCTGAAATCCTTTGGTTCAGGAATCGACGCACACGATGACTGAAATGTGCCGGCGACGCGTCATGTTGGAACCACATGCGTTGTCTTGTAGGAAGCGGGACGTTTTCCAGCAATTCTGGCAATGCTCTGGCGAGAAAATTGTGATATTACCTGCCATTTAATGGCCTAGGTAGGAGATACGTCCCAATTAACCAGTCCGCAACAACACCGGCCCTCACATATCAGTGTACTCACTCCAGGTGCATCGCTTCATTAGTAAACAGATACAATTCACTACTACACCCGTGGACGAAGCCATTCCTACCATCAACAGCAGTTGCATTCATGACAACTGAAGAGAGTAATACGCCCCCTACCGGCTTAAATAATCCTCCTAGAAAAAAATGGCATTAGGGGAAAACATTTGTTTTGGTGTACCCTATAACAACCCAGAGTTTGTCGGTTTAAATAATTTTCACTCTGTATACCAGTTATTTGGATACGAGACTCCTTGTAGGAAATCCAGATGAAAAGCGCCCAGTAGATAGGCCAAGAATGAGATGAGAGGAAAACATTAACCATTACATGAGGGAGGTAAATTATACAGGAGATGATGAGAAAACATCAGATCAGGATAGGGATGTATGGAGATCTTATATCCACGAGGCCAAGATCCTATGGGTTTAGTAGTGTCATTGAGTTATCTCAAGAAATCCATAAACATGCACTAAAATGAGGCAGGGAGATGGTGGGTTTAATAACCAGTAATTACATTTTCATTGCTAGTGCATAACGTCAGAATACATTTTTATTGTCTTTAAATAACGGCATCAAACAATTTGCTGGTCTCTCCTTCCATATCTAATACTTCGAAGGTATGTAACGTCTACATGGGCTGTCATTCAGGACTTCTGAGCTTAGCTAAAATTTCGTAATAAAAATGTTACTGTATTAATGTGAACCAGTGGTCACCAGCGGTTGAAATTCGATAAAAATTCATTACATTTTTAAGTTTGTAACAAATACGTCATTATGAATTAATTTTCGATTTATTACACGCTTTATATTAGTTTGACCTGTATCTATCTATGTAACGGAATCTTTCAACTCGATTTTCACCCACTTAAAAACATTGGATCGACTTGAAACTTTGTATACTTGTAAAGGATCAATGACAATATAATAATTTCATACATAACATATAATAACATATAATATAAAATATATAATAGGTTGCGGACTTATCGACTTTTTAGTCCATCGTTGTAACAAATTAATATTATAACCTCTCGTAGCTCAGTTGGTAGAACGGTGGACTGTAGTGGAATATAATTTCAGTAATCCATAGGTCGCTGGTTCAAATCCGGCCTGGAGGAATTTTTTAGAAGAGTATTACTTTTATCTCGTACTACAATAGAACCGAATTGAAAGGTATTTACATTTTAACTTTTTCTGTAAAATATTAATGATAATTTTGTAATCTTATCACATTGTAATTTATCCAAACAATATGAGAAGGATACGATTAACTGTAAATATTTACCTATATTAAAATATTAAAAAATATTATAGTAATGTTAGTTAATAATAATTTAGAATATATATATATATATATATATATATATATATATATATATATATATTCGTGCCTAGACACTACAAATATCGTAAGCAATTAAATTTTCATCGGATTCCAGTTTACGACAATCAATTATACTAAAAAAATAAATAAGAGTTTAAAAAACTAAAACAACACGCATTACTAGAAAACCAAATTAAAAGATAAAAAAATAAACAATAGCTTAATAAACTAAAATGACACGCTTTATTAGAAAACCGAACAGAGAAATGAAAACTAATTTTAATTTCCAACACGCTTGGGATAAAATTAAAGTGATCAACAAAAAATCTTCTCCAACACATCTAGAATAAAACTAGAGATATCTACAAAAAAAATTACCATAAAAATCGTGGGGTGTTTTTTTTATGGTTTTTACGTTTTCTTCTTAGAGACTTCACTTCTACCAATATCTGTTTATTCCAAATATATTAAATGATATAGAGCACCCACGCTTTTGATGGTAAAAGGTACTAAAATTCAGCACCAGGTTTCTCATTTAAACTTTACGTAAATAATATAACTCCCGAATTGGCAGATTAGATAACCCTCACTATCAGCCGTTCGTGCCGCATCGCGTCTCCACTCCGCTCTTACTTAAGCAGGAAGTCCATCTGCTCCGCATAGTCGGTTGCCATTATTGAATTCTCGTTTCGATTTCTGTGCCTTTCAGTTAAAAATGTAGACATATTTTTTAACACTGCTTTGGTAGATCACAACGCGTCTGTGGGAGAAATCTCAAGTTAGGTTTCGGCATGCAATAGCTGACACTTCACTTTCCCTTGTTTGAGATAACACATTATTTAATGGATAAAACACTTCAATCTTAACTCATTTGCCTCAAAAGACGAGTAGAGTCGCCGGCAATTAAATGACCTTCAACTCGTAAGACGAGAAACACTCGCTTAATTTTATTGTTATTTATTTTGTAATATTTTGTACATCCCTTCGCAGGGTAATATTTTGTTACTAATTGAGAATAGTAGACGAATGCGTTTTTGCCTTCGCCTTTATTGTGATCTGAAGTACGTTATTTTCTGTTTGTTTTGAATATCTGAAGATAGACAATATAATTTATGTTAACTTAAATCCGGTTTCAGAGTAAATGTGTTGAGCATTTAAACCTGAAGCGAATGGGTTAATATAAAAACTGTCAAAACTCACTGATTTCTTAAAACAAAATTGAAGTCAATTCCCAATCCATTCAGTAATGTTTGTGGTCTCCACGAACCCTACGACAAGTTTAAAGGTTATGTTAAATGCTTGACACTAGGTTCTCATAAGTAATGCCACGAGTGATTTCCAAATTATCGATAAATTCACGACTCACGAAGTGAGAAGTGAATTTATCTTGAGAATTTGGAAATCAAGAGTGTCATTTATTAGGACTATTTATCGAATAAAATTAAGCTCTTTACTAAAAAATAATTATTTGAATATAGTTACCTGTGTTTTAAAATATTTATACAGTTAATATAAACGGCGATTTTTGAAAACAAATTAGAAATGTGAGGTTATGTATATTCACTGCAACTCGATCATATTATTTATTGCCAAATAGGATCGCAATATTGTAAGAATGCACTCAAGTGGAGAAATAATGAAACACATCAAACTCTTATAATCAACATTATAGGTTAATCATTTATATTTTGAATAAACAACTCAGTAAAATCACTGAATCTATTCATAACTTGCTATATTCTACGTATTTGTTGGAGAAAAATAATGTTCTAACCTGTTCAGAATATTAAAAAAAGGAGGAGCTTTCTTTATCACAAAAGCAGGAGCTGATAAAGATAAATCGATAAACAGCGATGTGAAACACGACTGTCATTGGTGTAAAACAGAATTCATTGAAACGTGAGTGGTCATTGACTACCATTTGCGACATGAGTTAAATAGTCAAATACATTTGACACCTGGTATACATCCTGTAGGGTTTGTGGTGGTTGAGAACAGTTAAGAATTGCTGTTTTCAATACTTGCACCACGTGACGTATATCGACTTGTATCAAATGATCATTTTGTATTAAAACCACTATTCGAAGTCTGTCCTAGTCCCACCAATAGAGTCAAATTAATTCATTCATAGACGATAAAAGGAAGGATAACTGGAACATTTCATTTCTATTACGGAGCCACAGATGCAGCCTTTCACACCACATAAGTCTGCGAACTTCCAAGTGTCGGCCTCATGCAACACATCTAAACATTTTTATAAGTGCATAACGATAACAATTTTCTAAGTTCCTGCAATTCTACCGATAAATTACGACCCCCACAACACGGATTCATCGCCCGCCATTCACACACCCGAGGCCTCGGTCAAGCGCAGTCAGCAAGCACTCCCAAAGGTGTACGGAAATTGAGTGACCACTCACCATTGGCACGACTCCCGCCAAACACATATCCGAAACCACTATAAAGCCAATAGGCTAATAGGCTGTTATTGTCGACGGATAACACCCGATATTTTACATATATAATACAGTTATGCTTATCACATTATGAAATAACATTAAAAACATGCTAGATATTATAACTAACTCACTGGAACTATAGAACCAGTGGGTTCATGGTCGCACGGATATAAGCTCTCCATACATCCCTATCCTGAGCAAATATCTTTCAATCATTTCCTGTATATTCTCTCTCTATCTATCTTCGGGTTTTTACAGCTGCTGCCGTCTTCCCGTGCCAAACCTACAAAGCCTACGGTCTTGGGCATCTTCGATGCTTAGCCCTCTAGCTTGCATTACTGTCTTCATGTTTTCCTTCCATGTTAACCTTGGTCTCCCTCGTTTCTTCTTTCTGTTCGGATGTCATTCATATAGTTGCTTCGGCCATCGCTCATCTTCCATTATTAAGACATGTCCTAACCACATTAATTCCTTCTCCTCAATTTTTCAATTATGCTTTCTTCTGCTTCCATTATGTTTCTAATTTCCTTATTTGTGACATGTTCTAATCTAGACTTTCTGGCACTTCTCCGTAAATAATCCATTTCTAGAGCTATTAGTCTATTCTTGTAGCACTTATTGATTGTCCATACCTCACTTCCATACATTACAACAGATTCCACCAATGTTTTACCAATATATTTTTTTGTGTCTTTCCAAATATGCTTATCCCACCATATGGAATTTAACGATGATATTATTTTGCTACTCAATTCAATTCTATGTTTTATGTTCTCTTTGCCTATACCTTCAATGTTATCCATAATTATTCCCAAATATTTAGTTTGTTTCACTTGCTTTATTTGGATTCCTTCTTCCAATATTAAATTTTCTCGTTCATTGCTATTTATTGTCAGATATTCTGTTTTTTGTAAATTTACTGTGAGGCCCCATGATTCATATGTGTTTTTCAACCTTTTTATCATGAATTCATATCAAATTTGTCTTGCGCTAAAACCAGTTGATCATCGGCAAATTGTAATGTCAGCAAAAATCTGTTATCTATTGGGATCCCCATACCTTTGCAGCTTTGTTTCCATTTCATTAATATGGATTCTACATAAATATTAAATAAAATCGGTGAAAGACTGCACCCTTGTTTCAATCGTTTTGTGGTTTTTATAGGATTAGACATTGTATTTCCAATTTTAACATAAGCGGAGTTATCTTTATAGATTTGTTTAATAATTTCTATTAGGTTTCTATCAATATTGTATTTCTCCAATACTTCCTGTATATTCTTCCGATTGAGGGTTTTTCCACTTTTTCAGCGGTTGCCCTTTTACCAGCCGGCTGCTGTCATGTGTCAATCACAGAGGTAGATGATCATCAGCCAGTGTAGGGGTGACATGTGGTTAGCATGTCGAGTCCCCCAGCCGTTATAGCTGGTTCCTCAACCTGGAGCCGCTACTTATTGTAGCTACCCAATTGCCTCACGATGCTGGGTGGGCACCGGTCCCATACTGGCCGAAATACCATGAGAAAATTTCTTCCCCCATGGAGACTCGAACCAGCGCAAGTCCCGTAGCTCTGCGCCAAGGCTTCCTACCTTAACCGCTCGGCTACGGCGCGGGACCCTGCATATTCTACTTCCCTCAAATCATGGTTAATGTTATTCTCCACCTCATTCTTGGTCTACCAACTGGGCGTTTTCCCTCTGGTTTTCCTACAAGAAGCTTCCATGCACTTCTTTCATTCCCCTTCGTGCCACATGTCCTGCCCATCGCAGTTTACGATACTTAACTGTTCTTATTATATCTGGGTTCCTGTATAGACCGTGTAGTTCACTGTAATGTGGTATTTTCCACTAAATATAATAACTATTCCAAACTGTAAACAACAATACTCAAATTATGATCGGAATGAGATCTTTATTCGAGTGGTTTCATTTGTTGGGTTGGTGTTCAGGAATATAGTATATGGACAGTATGGTGCGCCGGACTAGCTGGTTCAGGGTTCAATTTTGGTAGGTAGAGCAAATGTCTTATTCCAGGTACACGAGACAAAGGATATTCACTTGGAAAACAGAAGACGAATCCAGGTCGGTTGAAACACACGTGTAGTTTCATCATCATCATCATAGTACATTCACGAATTTAGGCCATTTGTTGACCTGTTTCGGCCTCAAGAGAAACACCATCCAAAAGTCTTTTGAGTGGACGTCCTGGTCTTCTTCCTGCAGGTTGATATCTTAACATTTGTTTGGGTATTCTGTGATCTTCCATTCGATGAACATGTTGCATCCATCTTGATTTATAATCAGAAATTTTGTTTTCTAAAGGTTCCATGTGTAATTCTTCTAAGATGTCTTCATTTTTTTTGTGATCTAGTAGTGTGTATCCTGCAGTCCTCCGAAGGTATCTCATTTCAGCAGATCTAAGTATCACGTGTAGTTTATTCTCCTTATTTTTACTCTCCGTCGGTGCCTCGAAAGGATTTCACAAGTCGGAGGTGGTAGGTATGTAGGGTGCGTTCTGGTGAAATTCGCGGTCCTGAAATATCACGAGGTCAAGCTGGTTTGCAATGATTATTGATTCTCTTACACTTCAGTATCGGCTAAATAAACAAGGAGTGCGATCATACAAGATTGTTTCCAGTCCCGCTATCAGCGGAAATATATATATATCACTTTTTACACGCTTTATATTAGCTTGACCTGTATCTATCTATGTAACGGAATATTTGAATACGATTTTCACACTGTTAAAACATTGGATCGACTTGTAACTTTGTATACTTGTAAAGGACCAATGACAATGTAGCAATTTCATAATGTTTTTAACATCTTGGCCAGAATAATCAGGATATCAAAAAAATAACCGGTATAATAGGTTGTGAATTTATCAACTTTTTAGTCCATAAATTTTCATAGGATTCAGGTTTATGACAATCAATTAAACTAAAAATTAAAGTAATAAATAATAGTTTAAAAAACTAAAACAGCACGCTTTATTAGGAAACCAAACTAAAAAATAAAAAATAAATAATAGTTTAAAAATACTAAAACAACACGCTTTATTAGAAAACCGAACTAAATAATGAAAAATAATTTTAATTTTCAACACGCTTAGGATAAAATTAAAGTGGTCAACAAAAAAAATCATCTCCAACACATCTAGAATAAAACTACAATTATCTACAAACAAAATAATTTTACAATCAAAACATGGGGTGCTTTTTGTGGTTTTTACGTTTTCTCCTTAGAGACTTTACTTTAACCAATATCTGTTTATTATCAAATATATTAATTGATATAGAGCACCCCACGCTTTTGATGGTAAAATTATTTTTTTAGATAACTCTAGTTTTATTGTATATGTGTTGGAGATGATTTTTTATTCACCATTTTAATTTTATCCCAAGCGTGTTGGAAATTAAAATTATTTTTTCATTCTTTAGTTCGGTTTTCTAATAAAGCGTGTTGTTTTAGTTTTTTAAACTATTATTTATTTTAAAATTTATTATAACTTGGGTTTATTCCTCTATTTATGTCTGGCGTATTTACCTGATTGATATGTTTACTAACTAATTTGTGCGATGCGTTGCACCCTACGTCCGGTGGACTCGTGTTCACCATGCACTCTGTCAGGACATACTATTATTTCGTACGAGATCGTCGACACATTACACCTCCAACGTTTACAAAATTTAGATGTTACAATATTTTTTATTCGTCCCTTCCTCTTTTGGGGACGGTCGTCGGGGTTGTTACACTTATAAGTTTATGGTCCATATCACCTCCTTAAAGGATTTAGGCCCTTCATAAATTTCGCAGGGTTGTCCAAATCGTCCGCTAAGTGTTTTTTATGACTTTCTTGGGTGATATAATTATTTCACCGCTAAGATGATATATCTGAGTGATTGACGTGTTTCTCATCGCTAAAGGCTAGGAATATCTGCTCCTCATTTAGGCTTGGGGATTTCTACTCCATTGTTTACAACTGTCACTGTTTATTGCATTGTTTTTGGAAATAGTCCTTTGTTATTAGAAGCTACACTATCCCTTTGCTTGTAAGATGGTGTCACAGAGGGACATGTAGAATTCCATCCTATTGTAAATGGATGGACTATTCCCAATATTTCAAAGGCATAAAGTTTCCATCAGTTATATTATATGGTTGCGAAACATGGACTCTTACTTTAAGGGAGGAAGGGAGATTACGAGTATTTGAGAATAAAGTTCTTAGGAAGATTTTTGGGCCAAAGAGAGATGAACAGACAGGTGAATGGAGAAGACTACATAACAATGAACTACATGGTCTTTATAAGAAGCCAGATATAATAACAACAGTCAAGTCTCATAGACTGCGATGGGCAGGACATGTTGCACGTATGGGGAATGAAAGACGTGCATGGAAGCTTCTTGTAGGAAAGTCAGAGGGAAAACGCCCAGTTGGTAGACCAAGAATGAGGTGGGAGAACAACATTAACTATGATTTGAGGCAAGTAGATTATACAGGGAATGATTGGAAAACATTAGCTCAGGATAGGGATGTATGGAGAGCTTATGTCCGCGCGGACATGAACCTACGGGTTCGATAGTGCCAGTGAGTAAGTAAGTAAAGTTTCCATTACTTCCTTGGTCTAAAATTATTGTAGTATGACTTTTCAATAATTTTATATAAGTTTTAGGGGGTTGATGGTATCCTTGTGATGTCATTAGTTCTGGGATCCTTGCTTCGCGCTGATTCATTTGGATACCGACAACATATATTTGAGGTAATATACTAAGTAATTATTCTTAATCATTTATAAACATCATTGGGTGAGGGGGTATGGATATATGGCTGCATGACACATATATATATTTTTAAATGCCCCAGGTTTGTCTTTCGACATTCCTGGTTTCTCTCCTGGCATGGCGTACTTGTAACTCATTTCTGAGGTTGGGGCACCTGGAAGGCGGGGTTACGTTGCTCCGATGATATGAAGGGTGATGATGATGATAATGGTGCACTAGGCGAGTCCCTGATCCTAAGCTTAACCTAAGATAAATATGAATTATGATGATTGCGATGGCCATATGATTTCGGGGACCGTTTGAGCCTTAAAATCTTTCTGACATTTGCCTTACATGCGAGGAAAAACCCCGATAAAAACCTCACCCAGAAAAACTGTCCGGACCGGGGATCGAACCCGGGCCCGCTGCGTGACAAGGTAGCACGCTACCCCGAGACCACAGCGGTGGACTCTTTATAACCGCCATTTCCATTGACTGATATACTATCCACTGCAATGTCAATGCAAGATCTGGCTTAAGTCCACATTCACACACAAATATCATTTATTAATAATCAATATAATTATTTACTAAATAAACATTCCGGTCCTCGGAAATCAATAACACGTAATCATACCTTAACAAGTAAGACGGAACCTAATATAGTTATATAACTACAATCACAATAAACGATATAACAAAAAATAAAAAATAAATTTAAGTTTTTATCTAAAGGGGGATAAAATTAAATTGGAATATATCTACATTAGCTACTAATCCTCAGCCGTGGGGCCAATTATTGCATTAGTATTTTACAAATTAAATTGTATTTGCCTCTGCAATATACATTAAATTTTAGGGGATAATGGACTCTTGTCTTTGTTCCCTTGTCAGCTTCTCCTGAAGCTGGCAGGCAACACAGTAAGCCGCAATACGAGCCGCATTCTGTGCTGTGCATCTTATTTGCTTTTGACAGTCTGCTGTAGAAAGTGTACACCGAAGGAAATATAGTTAATATACTTGTTGTTCGTATTCCCTGCTCAAACTCGCCCTCTGAACAGTATCTCTACCTGTTAGTGAATGAATGAGCGGGTCGTAACAAACCAAATACACTGTGTTTCAATGATATTAGTAAAACAAAGAGGTACATATTTGTTTATCGGACTTGCCCGTAAGTCAATATTCTGACATTATGAAAACATATTTTGACCAGTGTATTATTATTACGAGTATTTGAGAATAAAGTTCTTAGGAAAATTTTTGGACCAAAGAGAGATTAACAGACAGGTGAATGGAGAAGACTCCATAATAGTGAATTACATGATCTTTATAGGAAGTCAGATATAATGAGAAGGGTTAAGTCTCGTAGACTGCGACGGGCAGGACATGTGGCAAGAATGGGGAATGAAAGACGTGCATGGAAGCTTCTTGTAGGAAAACCAGAGGGAATAACATTAACTATGATTTGAGGGAAGTAGATTATACAGGGGATGATTGGAAAACATTGGCTCAGGATAGGGATATATGGAGAGCTTATGTGCGCACGGCTATGAACCTACGGGTTCGATAGTGCCAGTGAGTTAGTTAATATTATTATGAAGTAATCCATAAAATAAATATCCTCAATTCGTGTCCAACTCATGTTCAGATCGAGGGATGAGATGAGCCCCTATATAGATGTCTATGAATACAAGTGTGCCGGCCGACCACGCCTGACGCACCATCACGGGGGCAGATGAACGAAATTAAATGGATGAGATGAGTATGGAGAAATAGTGAAAATAAAATTAAATTGTGGCAGGGGAAAACGGGAGAAAACCCCGAAAAAAACCAGCCCATGCTCCGTTTCGTCCACTACGAAACTCACATGTAGTGACCCAAGACCCGATCTCGGGACCCCAGCGGTGAGAGTCGAGCGTCTAACCGCTTGCGCCACGGAGCCGCCTGAAGTAATCCATAAAACGAGTTAAACTTACTCTAAAGTGTGCAGAGTATGAGGAAATTATAGTTAGATTTCTTGTGGCAGTGAAGCGCTTGGGAGTAAATCTTGAGAAGTTGACTTAAGATGGTACCTAAATTGCGATAAGTTTGAAACACTTCTCAAGGGTTCTTTAGAACTAGTTGGTAAATACCTGAGAAACAACTTCCTGTGTGGAAAGTTTCATTGGCCACAAAATGTTAGATGATAAGGTTTAGGTATTTAAGAAATATAAATTTGACAAAAATAAAATGTTTTCCGAAGCCTCTGTGGCGCAAGCGATTAATTGCTTGCTTCTCACCGCTGCGCTGGGGTCTTGAAATCGAGTCTCGGTCACTCTATGTGGGTTTCGTGGTGGACTGAAACGGAGTTTCGGCAGATTTTTCTCGGGGTTTCTCCCGTTTTCCCCTGCCAGAAATTCCATTTTATATTTTGCCACAATCATCTAATTCATTTAGTTTCATTTCGATCATCTGCTCCTGTGATTAGTGCGTTAGGGTTAGTCGGTTGTATAATTATTATTCACAGACCTTCAATATAAGGGGCTTCACCGTATACCATGCCTCGACCCGGCCCTGAGTCGGACATCTCCACCTCCTCATTTCTCATCCAGGGTAGGGACCGGCCATGGCAGAGTTCTAATTTTTACACGCTTTATATTAGCTTGACCTGTATCTATCTATATAACTGAATTTTTAACGCTATTTTCACCTACTTAAAATAATTGGATCGACTTGAAACTTTGTACACTTGTAAAAGATCCGAGACAATATAATAATGTCATATTTTGTTTTTAAAATCATGACCAGAATCATCAGAAAATAAAAAAAAGTGTTTTTGGATCTATGTAACGGAATTTTTAACACGATTTTCAACCACGTAGATACATTGGATCGACTTGCAGCTTTCTATATGTGTAAAGGACCCGTGACATACAATAATTTCATATTTAGTTTCTAAAACCCTGGTCAGAATCATCAGAAAAAAAAGTGTTTTTGTATCTATGTTACGGAATTTTTGAACAAGATTTTCACCTACTTAGAAACATTGGATCGACTTGAAATTTTGTATACTTGTAAAGGACCCGTGTGAATACAATGTCATATTTTGTTTCTAAAATCCTGGCCAGAATCATCAGAAAAAAAAAATGAAAACTGGTATAATAGGTTGCGGACTTGTCGACTTTTTATTCAATCGTTGTAAGAGCTGAGTTGGTAGAGCGGTGAACTCTAGTGGTATATAATTTCAGTAATCTATAGGTTCAAATCCGGCTGGGAGGGTTTTTTTTAGAGGAGTATTACTTTAAGCTCATACTACAATAGTATCGAATTTAAAGATATTTACATTTTTATCTTATTCTGTAAAATATTAAAACTAAAAAATAAAAAAATAATAATAGTTTTAAAAAACTAAAACAACACGCTTTATTAGAAAACCGAAGTAAAAAAATGAAAAATAATTTTAATTTCCAACACGCTTGGGATAAATACCTTTACCATCAAAAGCGTGGTGTGCTTTGTACGATTTTTACATTTTCTTCTTAGACACTTTACTTTTAACAATATCTGTTTCTTATTATATAAATTAATTGATAAAGAGCACCCCACGCTTTTGATGGTAAAATTATTTATCCCAAGCGTGTTGGAAATTAAAATTATTTTTCATTCTTTTATTCCAGTTTTCTAATAAAGCGTGTTGTTTTAGTTTTTTTAAAACTATTATTCATTATATTGCGTTAAAATGTTACCATGAAGTTTAAAAGTATATAGTAATTTGTTATTCTTGTACATTTAATATGTCATTAGTTGATTCTTGATTAAATGAAAATACATTGTAAATAATAATTTAATTGTAGGTATAACATGTAATAATTTTGTTTATTTTAATTTAGATGTAAGAATAATTTTTGTATTTTTTTTATCCTGGTTGAGTCGTAGATAAGGCATTAAGGGCTTAACTTTGTCAGGTAAATGAAAGTTATTGTTATTATTATTATTATTATTATTTTATTATTATTATTATTATTATTATTATTTTATTATTACTAAAGTAATTTGTGGACACGGTGTGGTATACTTTGACGACATTTTCCCTGTCTAAAATTTCCTACGCAAATTTAAGGAAACAGAGATGGAATAATACTACCGCACTATTTTTTAACAATATTCTTTACCATTCATCCATTTAGTGTCGCCATTGAAATTTAAGAAAAACCGAACAAGTATTGCCCAGAGGCCTCTTATATCAGTTTAGTTGTTCTTTCATATTACTTGAATATATAACATTGCTTACATTCTATTTCGAAAGAAGTCATATTCGGGAGTTTTATGCCCCAAATAGTCCATCGAGTCATCGTATTTCGGAACCAAAAACCGAGGATGGTAACCAGAATCAACACAGGGTTTGATGTACAGCCTTTGAAATAGTTGATAGCGCAAACATAAATTTTAAGTCCTAGAACGAAGTCAGAGGTCAGCTAATTGGTTCGCAAGTGTGCAACTATTTGAGAAACTAAAGTCCGTTCTATTTCGTTGTACAGCTCACGTAACAACTTGCTGGTGTGAATCGCTCTTCAAAACTCCTAACTTTCCAACATCAAGAGTTGCGCCATAATTTTTTCAAAGGCTGTACTTATTTAGAAAAGCGATAAACTGAGCAACACAAACAAAATAACGATAGTTGACAAAACGTATTAGAGAGTGAAATAATTTTATTTTAAAGTTAAATAAATTGGAATGTACTCTCCTTTCTAGATAAAAAGTATCAAATGTGAAGAAAAATAAGTTTTTCTTTGAAAAAAAAAGATGAAACTCTTTAACTAACCACTTCTATCGAACCCGGAGGTTCATGGCCGCGCGGACATAAGTTCTCCATACATCCCTATCCTGAGCTAATGCTTTCCAATCATTCCCTGTATAATCTACTTCCCTCAAATTATAGTTAATGTTATTCTCCCACCTCATTCTTGGTGTACCAACTGGGTATATTCCCCTGGTTATCCTACCAGAAATTTCCATGCACCTCTTTCATCTCCACACGTGACACATGTCCTGCCTATTTCAGCCTACAAGATTTAACTGTTCTTATTATATCTGGCTTCCTATACATATAACGTAGCTCACTATTATGTAGTTTTCTCCATTCAAATGTCTGTTCATCTATTTTTGGTCAAAAAAATTCGTAAGAACTCTATTCTCAAATACTCGTAATCTTCTTTCCTCCTTTAAAGTAAGAGTCCATGTTTCGCATCCATTTAAGTGGGAGAATAACTGTTTTATATATTTTCAGTTTAACGTTTTTTTAAGTGAGTTCGGAAGACAAGAGTCGCTGTAATGCGTAATACCATACATTTTCAGAATTAAGCCTATGTTTAATTTCTTTGTGAATCTCATTCCTATTTGTAATTATAGTCCCTAAGACACTTCAAATCAGCCACTTTTTCAAAATTTTCTTCGTTTGTCATTATCTGTCCATTCCATTATATAATGCATTTCTGTGTGTAAACACACATTTATTTCCTTAATGTTTACCTCCAGTCCCAATTTCTTAGTGTTATTCAATAGTGTGTGTGTGTTGCTCATTTGTGGAGGAGATTCTTAATTTTGATAATTGGAAAATAAAGGAAAAGGAAACAAGAATAGATGTACAATTTGTAGTATACAAGAGCCATGTACTGATTTTTAATACATTGCTCGGAATGTAATGTTGTTGAATGCATTGGTACTGTCCCTAAGAAAGAAAAGAAAAGAACCGGTGGAAGTAGCAGTTTTATTATAAATCCTATATCATATATACATCTAATGGTCTATAAAATAGGCTCTAGTCCAGGACTTGTTGATATAAAACACGGCTTAGATGTGAGAAACGTTATCTTCTCTTGCAGCCCACAAATTCTCGTATATCATAATACCGTCAGATCTTCTGCCAAACTATTTTCAATTCCAAGCCTTTATGCCATCTATTTTTATATTTACTCACTCCTTTTAAGAAAGCGTTGCGAAAATAACAAGATTTTAACATTATATGTAGTGTTCAATTATGAATAAAATTCTTACTATAGAGAAATAATAATAATAATAATAATAATAATAATTAAATTAGAGATAGAATTCAAAAAATTGGGATTACAGATAAATTATAATAAAACAGAATACCTTTCATTGCATAAAACAGATGAGCTAAAATGTAATTCAGGAAGAATAAGAAATATTAAAAAATTGAAATATTCAGGATCTATGTTAGATTGAACCACGCGATCTGCTACCAACTATTTGCACCGCGTTGGTGCTGGATCATACCAATGTTGTTGATAATTACGTGAATTGGGAACATAGATTTCTCAAATTAACATATATTTGCCCTGGCCCATAAAAAGCCAGAGATTAATTCACCTTTCTTCAATACATTTTTAAGCATGTAATATATTGTAAGCTATACAGATTACAATCGTGGAAGTTTCAAGGAAAGAGGAAATCATATTCGCTTGAGAAAGCTTTGGAACTTTATACTCATATCTGACATGACTAGCTACTAAATCAATAGACAGAAGTTAACTAAAAGCAGGTAACTTATATTTAATAAGAGTAAAGAAACGGTCAGATATAACATTCAAATAATAAAGAAAAATAGTTAGTTTGATATTGAAAAAGAAATTCAGAAAAAAAAACAATAACCTTATCGGCCATCTAAACAAAACAATAATAATGAAACATACATACACTCTATTCACTCACACTAGTCCCGCCAAGGGCTAGGGTACACGGTACTTGTGGCCCTACCCTGGCCTAAGGGACCAATAAAACAAAAACAGCTCCTCCGAGCTGTATATCGACTTGGACCCTTTGATTAATAAACAAAATGATGACATTGATGTTAATAAGCGCAGTTTATTTGAGGGTTCGCTTGGGAGAGGGGAGGATGCGCGTTAGAAAACACGGCGCATAAAGAAAAGAGGAGGTATGTAGGAGAGAATTGGCACTGTTCACTATGATCACAGAATAAATGGAGACGCGATGACGTATTGGTTGCGCAGTATGACGTAATCCACGTATCGAAAACTTGATATCGGTACAAGATAAATATGAGAATCCAACTACAGAAATTGAAAGAAGAATAACTGATGGTAGAAGAATCATTGGTATGTTGAAATCAGTGCTTTGGAATAAAAGTGTAATATACAGAACGAAGGAAACTATATTTCAAGTTCTGTAACAAAGCATTTTATTATATGGGTCCGAAACTTGGACAGTAAGTAGGAAACAAGCCAACAAGCTGTATAAATGGATTTTTGGAGGCGATCGACAAGAATTTCGAGAAGAGATAAGGTCAGAAACAGCACAATAAAGGAAATTATGCAAGTTAAAAAAACATATTAGAAAAAATAGAAGAAAACGTTTGTAATGATATGAACACCTAATAAGAATGGAAGAAGAAAGAATACGAAAGAGGATCCTTAATTAAAAGCTAATTGAAGAAGTGGAGGAGGCAGGCCTAAAGAACGATGGATGGATGGAGTGATGAGAAGTATGGAAGCTAGATATTTGAGGGAAGAATATGCTTTAGATAGGAACCTGTGGCGACAAATCACTTTGGGTTGAAGTGGAAAAACTGTATTGTTGAATATTCCTAAATAAAAAATAGATAATACTAAAAGTAAATCCTTGTGGTAAAAATGTATGCGATTGTGTGGTTATCTCGAAATAATCGGGGCTGGATTCGAATCCCAGATGAGCAAATTTTCTAAATGAGAATTTTCACTGTTTTTCATAGTCTGTAAAAATGCTGTAAAACAAAGTCAAAAAAATTGACTACCGTCATATGGTCTTCATAATCGTGTAAATTATATTAGATTAGCCTTCCAAGTATGGACATATTAAACATATCTTAAATGATCATGAGGTTTCGGAGGTGTCCTTGACATTTTGTCCGTCTTTAATCTGTTGTGTGGTAAAAAATGTAAGTGTAATACCGAATTAAGGATCATCTCTTGGCATGCTGTCAATGTAGTGCTGGGGATGCATATATTCCAGGCGTTTCTTCACGACGAAATAGCAACGGTCGTGAAAATATTGAGGATGGAATCGAAGGAGGTCCCTAAACTAGCCTCCGGAGAAGAAAAATATAAGGTGATAAAATTATACTTATTCGAATGTGTCTAAATGGCTCAAAGAGTAGGGTGCGTGTAAACAAACAGTTTTCGGATAGGTCTACTTTTGGAATTCACATTGGGTTGAAGCAAGTAGATGCACTATCTCCTCTACTATTCAATTTTGTACTAGAGCATGCCAACAAATCTCTAGAGGCATACAACTCATTGGTACTAAACTGTTAGTTTAAGCTGGTGATGTAGCAGTAGTATTAGACGAGTATTTGGGAATGAAGTTCTCATGAAATTGTTTGGACCGTAGAGAGATGAACAAACAAGCGAATGGAGAAGACTTCATAACAGTGAGCTACATGGTTTTTATAGGAAACCAGCTGTAATAAAAACAATTAAGCGACAAAGACAGCGATGGGCAAAGCATGTGGCTCGAATGGGGAATGAAAGAGGGGAATGGAAGCTTCTTATAGGAAAACCAGAGAGAAAACACCCATTTGGTAGACCAAGAATAAGGCGAGAGAAAAATATTAACCACGATTTGAAAAAAAGTAGATTATACAGGGGATGTTTGGAAAACAATAACTCAGGGTAGGGAAGTATGGGGAGGTTATGTTCGCGCGGCCATGAACTTACGGGTTCGATATAGCCAAGGAGTTAGTTGTGTTTGTGTGTATAATATATATATATATATATATAGTTCCGGGTTCGAATCCCGTCCAGGCATTTATTTTTCTTTTCATACCATATATATATATATATGTGTGTGTGTGTGTGTGTGTGTGTGTGTGTGTGTGTGTGCTCGCGCGCGTGTACGTGCATGCGTATGTGTGATAGAAGTCGTAGCAGTATATTACAATGCGAGGTTGGGAAGTGTTTTTACAGAATGGAGGAAAATATTTAAAAACCGAATGGTAACGAGTTTTTTAATTTCCGAGATTCTGTAAGACACTTCCCAAACGTGCGTTATTCATTTTATTTTGCGCGATGGTGTTTTCAAAATAATAAATAATAGTAAAATAACATTTTGTTGGAAATATTTGCGTTCATTATAAACAATTGACTAACGTTAACAGTGTGGTCAATGTTCATTAGTTGAAACTATAGGAGGCAGTGAGACCAATTAATTTTAAAATTGGGCAAATACGTATTTATTGTTTTATATTGTTTCAAATAAAGATCAGTTCATTTAAAATGCAGTGATTTGTCCCGTATATTGTATATTAACACTACCTTTTGAATATTTTTGTATATACATTGCATGTGGAGAAGGCAGTGGTTTTAGGTCCCACACGCGTTTTGTAATATTTCAGTATCGTTATTTTATTACAATATAGCTATTTATGTTGGCAATCCCGAAATGTAGGAAGCTCAACTTTGAATTATGGTCGCCATTGCTGTAAGTACGACAAAACGCACTATCGCTGTAATTGACCTACATATAATGCAAGGTGTTTAAAGCAACTGGATTGGTGACTGGTGACCTGAAAAATCAATTATTGATCGGAGAGGGATGTAAATTGTGTTTACATTTCACTGAAGTTAAGCACGGAAAGAATTTGCAGGGTGAATGTGCAAGGGGTTGCTTAGCAAACGATAGGGTTAGGAACTGAAGCTTCGTGGTTCAGTAGAAGCCAATTTGTGTAGAAAATGATAGACATGAGAGGAATTCCTTACCACTCTCCATTTATAAAATACTCACTAGCAAACACATTCTTAGAACACATCAGATATACATTTTAAAGTCAGCGAAAAGCAGTAGAGCTAGAAAATATTCGTGTACTATTATAATTAAGCCCATTCCTGGTTAAGTTAATTTGATACCAGTGTAAAGGATGTATATGATTTAATATATATATATATATATATATATATATATATATATATATATGTAAAAACAGAAGCTGGACATATTTTATGAAATTTAAAATTAAAAACAATTTATACGCAGATTTTCAGTTTACACATATTTCTGTGCCTAAGTTGCCCATGGTCTGGAATTTAGGTTAAGTTTAGGTTAAGAACTCTCTTGACGCTTCATTATTATTTATCACCCATCATACCATCGGGGTAACGTAACTCCGCCTTCCATGTACCCCAACCTAAGAAATGGATTAAAATTCTGCCATTGCTAGGAGAGAAAGAGCCAGAAATGTCGTAAAAGACAACCTGGTGCATTAGACAAAAGAAGTTAGATTTTTTTTTCTCCACTCGTCCTTGTCCATTTACTGCATATTCTCCATGACTCTTCTTATTCTGGTTCTTATATTTTGCATCCATCAGTTACGAGGTCTTGTCTTATTTCCTCTTCCAGGTGGACACAATTTATTTTTTTTTTCAGGGTAACCTTTCTTATTGCGTTCGTCGTACCTGCCCATACCAATTTCATACCTTATATTTTATAATAATAATCTGCTATTGAATATTTAATATACATTTGTTTTCGTATGACCTTTTCTTATTTTTCCCAATTTTCAATATCTCGCTGCTCTCGTCTAAAAATCCATTTCCATCGACATCATTTATTTTTCTAAGTTCTTTTTTTTTATTTCCGAGAATCAGATTCATGTGTTGACAGTAATTATCACTATTGAATTATAAATATAATAATAATAATAATGACGATAATAATAAAATAATAACGATTATAGTATTAATCATAATTTTGAATAATACTTTTCACCGAGAGTCACACAAAATGTTATTATTAGCCTATTATTTTTTAAATAAAGGTACTTGAAATAAAAATCCATTGCATTGTTAAAGAAAAATATGCAAAATATAATATCCAGCTTTTGTAACTGACTGACTCACTTGCACTATTGAACTCAGAGGTCCATTCTTGCGTGGACACTAGATTTATAGCTTTTGGACTTTTGCCTAAAATTGTTATGGAATGGATCCCAATGGAAAAGGAGGAAGACCGAAGAAAACTTGGATAGAAGGGGAAGAAGCGGCTATGAATATCAGAGGATTGGAGGAATATCAATGAATGGACAGAGAGGAATGGCGTTTGGTTTCCGGAAGACGGCGGCAGCTGCCTTGATACTGGATGATGACGATTATGATAATTGATAAATAAAATATTTCCTGAGCAATGAATGGGTGAACATTTACTTAAAAACATTTAAATATGCTTTCATTTCACTGAGCTTCAAGAAAAGGTCACCCCTAAATATATTCATATATCAATATTTAACATTGAATTAGGGTTGGCCTTTTCTTGAAGCTCGGTGAAATGAAGGCCTTTTTCTATGGTTTTAAGCAAACGTTCACGCACTCGTTCCTCAGGAAATATTTTACTTCACAAAAGTCCAAAAAGTTATAACCCTAGTGGACAAATGCTCTCCATACATCCCTTTCCTGAGCTAAAATTATCCAATCATTCCCTATATAATTCACTAACCTTGTTAGTGGTTTTCCTGTAAGAAGTTTCGATCCCCAATTTTTCCTTCACATTTGTGCTACATGGCTTCCTCATGGCAGTCCTATGAGACAACTGTTATTACACCTGGTTTCCCTTAAAATCAAGTGACTCGCTGTTAGGTAGTGCACTCTATTAACCTGTCTATTCGGCTCTATTTAGTGCAAGATTTTCTTAAACAGATTTATTATCAATACTCGTAATATTTCCTTTCCTCTTAAATTAGGTGGCATATTTTGCATCTATATAACTGAAACAAAAGGCACTATATATATGTTTAGTATGTCTTGAGAGAGGTTTGGATGCCATGTGAGTCCTTGTAATGTATAGGCTAATAACTTGCATTTTCAGAATTGAATCTACATTTAATTTATTTATGCATCCCATTACAGTTTGTAATTATTGTTCCTAAATATTTAAATTCAGCCGCTTCTTCTAATTATTTTTATTAATTATCCCTTTGCATTACACCTACCTGTGACCATATAATATGTTATACTTATATTTGCCTTTAACCCAAGTTTCAAAGTACTTTTTAATAGAATATGGGTGAGAAGAGAAGGATGTAAATGCAAAAATATCGAAATTTTAAAGAATTTTAGGGTTAATAAATTCTATCTTCAAGCCACAGTTAGTCCAAAAACATTCAAGACTAAAAGTGTATAAAACACTGGCTTTTCCAACTCTTTTGTGTGGAGAAGTATTGACATTGAAACAGAAGGATGCACAGAGACGCACTTGATGTTTGTTGTCGAAAGAGCCGGGTGAAAATCGTTTATCATTCTACAGGTATTATATTGATAATGATAAAAAAATTTATGTTGTAATCATTCCAGAGGTTAAATAGTGGTCATGACAAGAAATAATCCCATTTATTTTTAATTTACAGGTAAAATGAGTTATTCGTTAAATTCCTGGGCTAAATAGATTTAATATTTCTTCTTCTTCTTCTTCTTCACTTAACGGGCTAGGTAAATTGCCTGTTCCGTCTCACAGTTGTTCTGTCCATATTTTTATTGACCTTCCTACATTCCTTGAACCTCTTGGCTTGTAGTTGAATGCTGCTCTTGGTAATCTTGTTACATTCATTCTTTCCACGTGTATAAATCATTTCTCTCTACATTCTCCGATTTTCTCATCCAGTGGATATATATTTAACTCTGTTCTTATATCTTCATTCCTTATCCGATCCAATCTTGTGCAGCCTTTTGTTCTTCTAAGGAAGTTCATTTCTGCGCTTTGTATTCTACTTTGCAATTTTTTGGTCATTACCCATGTTTCGCTCCCATAAAGTAATGCAGGAACTGCCAATGTTTTATAAAACTTCAATCTAGTATCTCTTCTTGTTTTATTCTTTAATGTTTTATGTATAGTTCCGCACATCAATTGAAATTTAGACTGTTTGATATGTATGTCTCTTTTAGTTTTTGTGTTTATAGTAAAATTACAACCCAAATAATTAAAATTTGTTACTTGTTCCAGAGGTTTTTTGTCTATTACGTTTTTTGATCTTATATGATCGTTTCCCAAAAATGCCATTATTTTTGTTTTTTCCTTAGATATTTTGAAATTATATTCTTGGCATAACTGATTTAATTGATGTAAAGAGTACTGCAAATTATTTTCATTTTCTTGAATAATAACCACATGTCAGCATACATTAAAACGTTAAATATTTTAAAACGGTCCATTCTTATACCTATATTAAAAATACTTTTCCAATTTTGGATGATGTCATTAATATATAGATTAAAAAGGGTAGGTGATAAACTACACCCTTGTCTTACACCTCTATTTATTAAATAGCTTCGGTCTTTGATGTGCCTATATTTATTATAATTTGAGACTTTACATACAAACGTTTTATCACATAAAACAATTTTGCGGAGTAGCCATGTATTTCCATTATTTTCCATAACTTATCTCTATCAACATGATCAAATGCCTTCTCAAAATCAATAAAATGAACATGCGTCTGTAGGTTATGTTCTCTTCTTTTTTCAAATATTTGCTTTAATATGAATAAATTATCTGTTGTTGATCGCCCCGTTCTAAAGCCATTTTGTTCTTCCTCAAGTATTGCTTCTGCGATTATTTTAAGTCTTTTATTTATAACCCTTGAATAGATTTTATAAATTGAATTAAGTTTAATATAACATTTTATTATATTTGTTGCATTACAATTATGTTCAGGAGGGAAAAATTCAGATAGGTGAAACTGGGGTTGAATACGGGTCCTTCAGAATATAATCTCAAACACTATTGTGCATATATATATATATATATACATTGTGTGTGTTGTAAGCTACAGAAAATAATATATTTGCATTTTCAGTAAACTGATTTATGCTGCAAACCGGTATATCGTGGCGAAGGTGTTTTTTAGTTATCGCCACGATTGTTCTAATGTTTGAGATGACTACTTTGTAAAAATTGTATCCCAACAGTTCGGAAAAAAATAATAGACAAATAGAATCAATAGTGAACATGAGGTGCCCAGGACACAGCGAGTGACTTGCAAATCTAGAATCAACAGATTTGTTTAGCGCGACACAGAAAACCTAACAAACAAATGAGCCACAGTTGGCAACATGTAGTGCTGCATGGGTAACGGTCGTTGTAATAAGATCGTAAAATGAGATTTTGTAGTCGTCGTAAAGGCTAGGGAATTCAAGGTTTACAATTTTTCGATGGTATATTAAACAAAAAACTGTCAAATTAATATTCTATTGATTTGTATTCCAGCGAATGGTCGTTCGGGTCTCGACGCTTTCCGTCTCAGATGGGATTCTCATATTTTTATTAACGATTTTTAACTTTCTACTTTGAGTCTGCTTGTGTGTCCATTATCTTGTGGTATCTTTTGTTTCTTCAACGGTGGCCATGTCATCATCCTAACCACCAATACTGGGAGACTCATCAATGTGTTAATTTCTATTTGTGGCTCAAAGTTCATTATTCTCTATATACAGACAACCTCTCAGGTTTGATTTTTAATTCCCTCGGGAAATCTAAAAAATCGTATAAAACAAAGATGAATGGAAAAAAAAGAAGAAAGAAACAAGGAAATGTTTTCTATAACAATGTAATATATATATATATATATATATATATATATATATATATATATATATATATATATATATATATATTAAATTGTATTATAAGAGAAGAACAGAAGTTCACCGCTATGATCTAGCTTACTGCCTCGGACAGAGATGATCCAGGTTTGATCCCCAATTTCTCTGCTTTTTTTTTGCAAATGTCAAATCTCTAAGACTCAAATATTCCCGAACATATTCGCCCATCACTATCGCTCTTGTCATATCCACCTTGCGTGAATTTGTCTTGAATTTTCACAGTGTCCCGGAATTAAGACGTTCATTCGTCCAGAGACCTTCTGTGGTCATACAATTATATACTTGATCTCCAAAGTCATTTTAATGTACTCTGCTAATGGAATATATATATATATATATATATATATATATATATATATATATATATATAGAGAGAGAGAGAGAGAGAGAGAGAGAGAGAGAGAGAGAGAGAGAATTAAAGTTAGTAGATTACATATTCATAAAAAATATTTTTTACGAGATGTGAAAGCTATCATATTGAATTGACCTTTAAGAATTGTCTCATCTGACATTTCAATGAAGTTTTTAATTGACGTTCACTTTTTTCGTAAGTCTGGTGTCACATTTTGCTCTTTACTTCGTGATAATTCCATAAAACAAAAGAACAGAATGTCATTTGGAAAAAATCATAGGTTGTATCTGGAATCAATTGTTTTCGATTTAAGCAGTGTAATCAAATAAATTAAGTCGTCACGCATGACATTCGTAAACTAAGCGAATTCCTCAGTAAATCCAACTTAATGTTCCATTTTGCTGGTTTACAGATTGTAGGCCTGTATTTATTTTGTTAAATTGGAGAAATTGAATTTCTGTTGTATCTTATTTGAGAACAATGGACCACAATGAAAACAATAATATAAAACCGTAACTTACTGCATATTAGCATATTGCTGTATAATATGACACACACACACACGCATATATATCATCATCATTATCCGGTATCATGACAGCTCCCGCCGTCTTCCGGAAACCAAACGCCATTCCTCTCTATCCATCTGTTTATCTTCCTCCATTCCTCTGATATTCATAGCTGCTTGTACCCCTTCTATCCAAGTTTTCTTCGGTCTTCCTCTCTTCCTCCTTTCTATTGGGATCCATTCCATAACAATTTTTGGCAATCTTTGCTCTGGCATTCGTTTGACATGAGCATACCACTGCAATCTTTTCTTTTCTATGATGTCCGGCTCCTCTTGTACACCCATAATTTCCCTTATTTCTTTATTTCGTATTCTATCCATTCTAGATTTTCCAGCTGATCTTCTTAAAACATCCATTTCTGTACTTAAAATTATTTTCATTTCCCTGGTAGGAATTTTTCCAAACTTCAGCACCATATGTTAAAATGCTCTGAATTATGGTTTGATATATTTGTAATGTTCTATTTTTTTTAAATATTTTTGCTCCACCAAACAGAGTTTAAAGCATTTATTGCTTGTTTTGTTTGTGCGATTCTATTTTTAATTTCCACTGTGTTATCGCCTGAATGGTCTAATTTTGTTCCTAAATAAGTGCATTCAATACTAGGTTTTAGTTCTTCTCTATTGTTGAAATTTATTTTTTCCATTTCTTCTCCTATACACAGGTATTTAGTTTTCTCAATGTTTATATAAAGTCCCCATTTTTCATATTCTTCTTTTAGTTTTTTAGCCATATATTCTATGTCATCGTGGTCCTGTGCTATTAATACCTGGTCATCTGAAAAATTTAGTGAATATAAATGTGTATTTTGGATAGGTATGCCCATTTTTTGACATTTTTTCTTCCAGTGTCTTAGTACTCTTTCGAGATAAATTTTAAATAGAGTTGGAGATAAACTGCAACCTTGCCTTAAACCTTTTGTAATAGTAAATCCCTTTGTTATATGATTTCCAACTTTTATTTTCGAAATAGATCCTTTGTATAATGCTTTTATAGCTTCTACTAATTTTTTGGTAATGTTGGAATCGTCTATAGTTTCCCATAACATTTTCTGGGGAATACTATCATATGCTTTGGTTAAATCGACACAAAGGACACACACACACACACACACACACACATATATATATATATATATATATATATATATATATATATACAGTAAAAGCTCCTTATTCGCGTTTTCAATATTCGCGGGTTCGCGGCTAGAAATGTATTTATTCGCGGATCCAATTGGTATATTAGAAGAATTAGTATCCTTTATTAACCATCAGCAACTTTTTTTTACTGCAGGCACGTGCCAAGGCGGCTTTTACAAGGAGTGATTCAAACAAAATGGACAAATTAACATGAAAGTAAAACAAACTTTATTGTCACTAAGCCTACAGTTTAAAAGCCATCGCCGCAGCAAATCACGTTCCGTTATATCCGTTGATAAATGCCACCCTCGCCACAATCGGTGTTTTATTGTTTCAACTCGTCATTCGTTGCAATAAGTTTGATTCAATAACACGTGTTTGTTCTGCTTTGTTGCCAATTTATAATGTAGCGTAAAAGGAAAGAAATTAGTTTCGAAACGGAAAAAAAAATAGCGTTGCCGCTTAAAGTAAAAATACAAATGTTTGACTGTTTATGTGTTGGCGAATTATATGCATCTCTATCACGCTGTTTTAATATTAATGAATTAACTGTACGATTCATAAATAAATCCGAAGACAAAATAAGGAATTCTATCGCTGAATTAACAGCCAAATATCTATCTGAATTGAAACACCTTATAAAAGCGCCAAACCAGGAAGCAATTACTAAGTTCTTTAAGCCCTTGCCTAAACCTGACAGTAATAATTAATAACAAAAGTTCAAAATCTCTCATTAATTGGTTTTATTTTGATAACATTTATTTTATTTCGGAACCTTGGGACGTATCCCCTATATAACCATACAAATTACCATTCCATATTCGCGGTTTCTGTATTCGCGACCTATTTGCGGAACATATTCCCCGCGAATAAGGAGCTGTTACTGTACTGTAGCCCAATATCTACTGATACGTTTCTCCATTACTTTATTAAAAATATTAAATTAAAGAAATAAATATTATAGAATAAATTGTCATCTTTAGGGTTAATTAAATTAGCCCAATGTGGTATACATTGCGTCGAAATTAATAAGATAATTGTTAGAGTCGATTTTTAATTTCGAGTTTCAGGTAAGATGTTAATTATATGATTTTTTACCTGGTAAGTCAGTCGTCCTCAAATAAGTTATTAAACTTCTTCAAGTTATTCTAATATGGAGGCCTTTCGAAAACAATGTTTCATCTTCTGCGTTTTACTGGAACTTATGGTGTTATATAGGTTGTATAACGGATTTATATCAGGGGTTATACAACCTATATAACACCATCAGTTCCAGTCAAACGCAGAAGATGAAACATTGTTTTCGAAAGGCCTCCACATTAGAATAACTTGAAGTTTAATAACGTAATTCAGGATGACAGACTTGCCAGGTAAATATCACATAATTAAAATATTATTATATAACCTCAACGGTGGTTTAATATGAATTTCAAAAGTGTTAAGTGTTTCAGAAAAACCCACGGTTGTAAGGATCGGATTTCGTTGATGTTTGAATAATTCCTTCCTCCTTTTATTTTAGTAGCATACAGTGAGTTTCGTTGTGAAACAACGGAAATTACAATCGCTAGAGCGATTTTTTAAAATTGTGTTTCATGTGAGCTCTTATATTACATATAATGGTCCGTTGTTGCTGGTTAACGAACTCGATCTTAATATTTAATTACACCTAACTGCTATATATCAAGTATGATTTCGATAAAACAAAAATTGCTGCGCCAGTGCATTAACGAAGATGTGTGTATATATATGGTATGATAAGAAAAATAAATGCCTGGACGGGATTGGAACCCGGATCTCTGAGTCTGTACCTTAGTGTGATATCCATTACACCACCAGGCGAATCCAATTCAAACATTTATTTTTCTTATATATGTATTATATTCTCCATTATTACTAGATGTCGCGAGAACTCGGTCTTCACTGCCATCTAGTAGCTGACTATAACAAGTAAGCAAATTAAAGAGAACATTTTTACTTTATAGCAGTGACGCTTTATCGATGTTATATATATATATATATATATATATATATATATCCAGTGGACACCGAAAATCTTTATGGCGGTTGTACATATTTTCGTGTCTACTGAATAGGATCGGTGAAGTTTGTATATTTTTGTTGTTGAAAAAACAGTTTCATGAAACAACCTTAATAGCTTACTTCCTTCAGAATTCGCAAAACCTGACTAGCATAAAACTTATCTCTCATTTATTTTTTATGAAAATAGAAATAATTTTGCTGCTTGTTAGCTCATAAGAGCTTATGTCCGCGCGGCCATGAACCTCCGGGTTCGATAGTGCCAGTGAGTTAGTTACTTAGTTATTTAGTTAGCTTCTTAGCTCAGGCAACAAGAAAAAATATAAGAATCCATTTCAGCTTTGAGCTCACATAGGCCCCCAAATTTAAAGCATAAGATTATTTTTTTGAAAACTAATATTTGTTTGTTTAAAAAATGCATTAGACACAATTTGCTATAATTCCACTTTGTTCCTCCATAGTATTTTTATTTTGTCGTGATGGAGTGACATGCGTGCTAATATGAACCCCTAGAGCTATACCGGTGGTAGCTGCCGATAGGGTTACCCATGTCAGGCTGGTCGAAAGTGATAAGCCAGACGAAAAAAGTACCTTGGTCGAAAAGGTGACGATCTTTCACCGTAAAAATTAAACCGTCAAGAAAATCGGGCATGAGTTCCACTGGGGTAAAATTTTCCGGTGGTCAAATAGTCCCCCATTCGGTTCTTCGGGCGGGGACTACTTCAGGGAACCCATGCCAAAGGCTCAAACACAGAAAACGCCCAGTTAGTAGACAAAGAATGAGGTGGGAGAATAACATTAAGTATGATTTGAGGGAAGTAGATTATACAGCTAATGATTGGAAAACATTAGCTCAGGATAGATATGTATGGAGAGCTTATATCCGTGCGGCCATGGACCAACGGATTCGGTGGTGCCAGTGAATTTAGTTATTTATAATTCCACTTTGTCACAGCTGTGGTCTCGTACGCAGCGGGCCCACGTGCGATCCCCGGTCGAGACAAGTCTCCTAGGTGATGGTTTTTATCAGGGTTTTCCTCACCTGTAAGACAAATTTCACGAAGCGTTAAGGCCAAAATGGGCCCCGAACATCATCTGGTCATCAAAATCAACATTATCGTATTTGCCATGTTTAGTACAAATGTATCGTATGTGTAAATTGGTGCGGTTCGTCTTCATATTGTGTTGTCTCGGAGGAGGCCATGACATTGAGCTGATCACTCATTCTAGGAGGTCAAGAAAGCATATGTGTGACCCATAGTTTAAAATCTCTCTCCCAATAGGCCGTGCCAGTGTAAGCGCAGGGTGGCGTGTGACATGAGGCATGTAAAAAATACCTATAAGGTGAGAGGTAAACTCAGTTAATGAAATGGAATTATTCCATTTTTAGGACTGAATAAGTAACGAAAAATTGTGACCTAATTATCATAAGTAATACCACGAGTGATTTCCAATTTTTCTAGAGGATTCGGAAATCAGGAGTTGCATTTTTTTAGGACTATTTAACGAATAAAATTAAATCATAATTTAAATATATATTTTTTTAAATATTTATATATTTAATGTAAACGGTGATGTTTGAAATCAAATGAGAAATGTTTGGTTATGTTCAATTTGTTCATCACTGCAACTTGGTCATACTATTTATTGCCAAATAAGATCGCAATATTGTAAGAATGCACCCTAGTGGAGAAAAAATGAAACACATCAAACTGTATATTATAACCAACATGTAGGTTATTGTTTGTATTTTTTCCGGAAACAACTCGGTAAAATCAGTATTTAAAAACACAATTATTGATGAACAAATAATTATCAAATATGTAGGTCGAAGGAATTTGGTCACTATTTACTATATTCAACATATTTGTTAGAGAGTCAGTCACTGCAAAATAATGCTCTGACCTGTTGAGAATATTAAAATTGTGGAGCTTTCTTAGTTTTGGTAATAAAAATTCGTTAATTATCGAGGCGAAGCACGATTGTGATTGATTGTAAAACAAAATTCATTGAAATGTGATTGGTTATTGACTCCCATTTGGGGAGTGAGTTAAATATTTTCGATGTTTTTATGTAAACGAACACATTCCAATTCAGGATAGAATCAAATTTAAGAAAGATTTTGTATAAGTTGAAAGAAATGTTAATGTTTGTATCGTCGTTTGAATGGTGTAATGGACAGCACACAAGTACGTAGAAGTACGGGTCCAGGGTTCACAACCAGGTTCAAACATGAAATTTTCTTTCTTAAATTCTTAAATCAGCCGCGGTGGACTAATGGTTATGCTCATTGCCTCTGGTCCCGAGGGTCGCGGGTTCAAACATGGCCGGGGTCAATGGATTTTTTAGGATGGAAAAATCCAAGGCGTAAGTCCTCCGGGAGGGACTTTAAGCCGTGGGTCCCGAGTCTGAAGGTTTACAGGCTCGTAAAAAATCCTTAAGCCTGAATGAAAAGGCCTCTAAGCAAAATTTACCGAAATTTCCCGTCCTAGTACTACCTTGGTTTCCTAGATGTCTGTTCGAGGCGGAAAGCTGACCACGGACCATTCAAAATGACATCTGTACGAAAACAAATGTAACTAAATTAATATGGTTGAAATTCTTCCCTGTATGGGGAGAGCGCCTAAATCTCTGTAATGGGAAAACGTGGGCTTACAATACAATACAATAAATTAAAAATGAGTTAAATAGTCTAACAAATTATCGTAGAACAATAACTTGCTATCTGAGGTGTTCTAGAACGATCATTAAATCAGTTGATGAATTGATAAACTAGGAAATGAGAGAGAACGTCTCCTTTACTCCCCACAGATTTCTCATAATGTTCATGGTAACAGTGAAAAGAAAATAAATAAATGAATAAATAACAATGGAATAAGGAACAGACAAAGGAAGGATGTTGATGGATTTAAGAGAGTGTATAATAAATCTTGCAAAAATTGACGCATTCCTGGGGTGGAATCGATAAGCAGGGAAAAGAGCGCCATCTGGAACGATCTCATCCCTTTATCTGGAACCTACAACTTCATCACACATGTGCAACATTCTCACGGTTTTCCCGCACTAACAAATACATTCTTCAATATCCTCTCTAAATTACAGAAAACCAGAATTTTCTATATCATATTAATTCAAAATATAGATTACTTCTACCTATATTTTCAACACCACCATACTTAATTGAACATTTTTCTTTATCATTCGGAAAATGTAATAATATTATGGTAAAATAAAATAAACTGAAATTTTGCAAAAATGTTTGGTTACATACTTACATCAAATAGACATCCTTTCAAATATTGTTCCAGTTTTCAATTTGCATGACTGCTATTTGAACAATAATGAAATTATTATATGTAAAGTCACGAGTGATTTCCAAATTATCGATAAATTCACGAGTCACGAACTGACCAGAGAATTTATCTAGAGGACATGAAAATCAAGAGTGGAATTTGTTAGGACTATTTAACAAATAAAATTAAGCAGTTTGCTCACAAATCTTTATTTAAATATAGTTACTTAAAAAATGTTTATATATTTAATATAAACGGCGATGTTTAAAAACAAACGAGAAATGTTTAGTTTTGCTTCCTTTGTTCATCCACTGCAAGTAAATCTCATTATTTATTGCCAAATAGGATCTCAATATTGTAAGAATGCACCCTAGTGGAAAAAATGAAACACATCAAACTGTATATTATAACGAACATTATAGGTTATTATTTTTTTAGGAAACAACTCCGAAAAATCATTATTTAAATACATAATTATTGAACAAAAAATTATCAAATGTGTAGTTTGAAGAAATCTCTATTTTACTACATTTAACATATTTGTTCGAGAGTTAGTCACTGTAAAATAATGCTCTGACCTGTTCAAAATGCTAAAAAAGGAGGAGCTTTCTTTAATATGATAAACAGAAGTAGATAAATATGGAGGTGAGAATTTGATTGTTTGTAAAACAAAATTCATTGAAACGTGATTGGTCATTGTCTCCCATTTGGGACATGAGTTAAATAGCGGTACTTAGGTTGATGAATTACGAGTACTTGATGCAGCCGAAGTTGAATTCCTACAGAACGTTTAATCATGAATCCGACAAAACGGAACCCTACCTTCAAAATACTATATCAATTGGTTGGTTAATGAGAAGTCATGATGTGTTCCGTTGAGGTATTATAAACTGACACGTAAGGACTGCAATAAATTGTATATAGGAAGGACAAACAGGAGTTTTAACATCAGAATCAAAAAACATTTTCGAGACTTCATTCACGCAGAAGGGAAATCAAGCTATGCAAAACACGTTATCCATGAAAGACATCGCATGTTAAATATTGAAAACACCCTAACAGTAATGCAGAGAAAATAATCCAGCGTAGATAAACGTACTCGAAGAGATGGAAATCATGAAAGCAGCTCACAACAACGACAGCCTGATAAACGAAAACGAACCCAATACATGCAACCCCCTCTACCAGATCTTCAGTGAAACACCAGTTTTGAATCCAGCCGATGATGGGACAAGTCCCGAAAGCGCTACAGTTAAATGTTTAATTAAGTTGAGGAGACGGACCTTTCAGGTGAATATTCCATAATTTTATATTAATGAGAAGTATATATCGGTATCTAAAATTATATTTTATTGTTATTATTAATCTCTCTATCTGAGGTGAAAATGATATCCCTGATAAAAATACTAGTTATAATGAAAGTTTGGGAATTATTAATCAAGCTATGAAACGATGTCTTGTACAAAAAAAAAAAAAGAAACGCCAGATTACTTTCATATAACACTTTGGCTAGACCAGTGTTGACCTATAGTGGTGAAGCATAGACACTAAAAAGACAACATGAAAGCAGAATAACGGCTTGTGAAATGAGATTCATGCGCAGAACAGCGGGTTACACCAGATGGGATCGGAAAAGGAACACCGATATCTTAAAAGAATTAAAGACTAAGCCAATTTTGGAATATATTAAAGAGTACCAACTAAATTGGAAACACCATCTTGAAAGAATGAGTTCAAATCGGATCCTCAAAGCTGTTTATAATTATATACCAAGATGAAGATGATCTCTGGGCCGCCCTATGAAACGCTGGAGGGAAACTTTTCTATAGGATCGTAACAGGCCTTGACCTAATACTTGGAAGGAAGAAGAAGAAGATTATTAATTACACTATTGATAAATTCATGGCTCTAGCACTGACAGAAGATTGAATATGTGTATTCGGGTGTCACCCGTGAGTTCCGCGAGATGACATTAAAGCGGTCTGTTTACATCTTACGAACCACTTCGGCAGACTACTTTACTTAGGTGATGTGTACTTGTAATGTATACAGAGGAATGGTCAGTGAAGACTGTTAAATAGGTGCGTTTAAATGTGTGTGTAATACAAACATTTTGTATGTGGAATGGTCAAAAATAGAAGAAAATACAGTAAACACCCCTTAGTCGCGGTTTCCTTATTCGCGGGTTAAAAGATTGCGACACAGTGCATGTATTCGCGGCTAAAAATATATTTATCCGCGTATCAAGTCGAGATGTTAGAAAGATTAGTATCCTTAATTAACGCATCCACACTTTTTTTTACTGGTGGCTTTTACAAAGATCAATTCAAAATAAATGGACAAATAAAAATAAAAGTAAAACTAACTTTTTTGTCACTAAGCCTAAAGTTCGTTGTTAAAAGCCACCGCTGCTATATTTCACGTGCCGCTATGTCCCTTGACAAATGCTGCTCTCACCGTGATTGGTGTTGTACTTTTTCAACATGTCATTCGTTGCAATAATTTTGATTAGATAACACGTGTCTCTTCTGCTTTGCTGCCAATTTTTAATATCGAGTAAAAAGGGGGAAAAAATGTTCTGAGGCTGGAAAAAGTAGTGTTGCCGCTTAAAGTAATAAATAAACGCTTGACTGTTTACGCGTTGGCATGTCGTTTGCATCGATATCACGCTGTTTCTATGTTAATGAATCAACTGCACGATCCATCAAGATATCCGAAGACAAAATAGCGTACTCTATCGCTAAATTCACAGCTGATTATCAATGTGAATTCAAAGACCTTTTAAAAGGGGAAAAAACAGGAAATAATTGGTAAGTTTATTAAGCCGTTGCCCAAGCCTGACAGTGATAATTCATATAAATTCTTCAAAATCTCTCATTAAATTGATTTTATTTTGATACTTTTTATTTTATTTTGGAACCTTGGAACGTATCGCCTATATACTAATACAAATTACCATTCCATATTCACGGTTTCTGTATTCGCGGCAGGTTTGCGGTACATATCCCCTGTGAATAAGGAGCTTTTACTGTATTTGAAACCTAGTGCTAATATGTAGGCTAACCTACTCTCGTTCAAAAGGATCAAGGGACTGCCAGGCTTCACGTCGCCACTAGTTCACGAATCCGAATTTACAATTGTGGAAGCCTTCTCAACATACGTTCTGCGGAGGGGTTTGGGATTTAAGACTGAAGTTTACAGCACAAGTGGGACCAATATTTCATTCCGAAATGGTAAAAATAAATTAATTTGTCGAATACTTAAATTATTATTATTATTATTATTATTATTATTATTATTATTATTATTATTATTATTATTATTATTATTATTATTATTATTATTGTTATTAAGATGGCACAATCTCTCGTTCTAAACATTTTTTTCTATTATCAAATATAGATATAAACTATGATCACCAAGTTCACCGACTTAATTCATCAGTGTTTAAATTGCCGATTACTTTAATGAAGAGATGAGAAAAATGAAGACATGAGAGAAAAACGCGTTATCTAATTAACAATGCTGAATCAGAAAGTTCTTGTAATGACTACCATAAACAGAATGCGGGGAAAAAATCGTGAATGTGTATTTATGAACAAACGAAGTTAATTTACAAAGTGCGAGCGACTAGCTCAAGCATTGAAAAGATGCATCGAAACGAGTGATGCCTAATGCTCTCTGTACATGATAGTCTGCTTAAATTGGCAACTGGCACATGCTACAAACTTATATGTAGGCCTATTCAAGATGTTCATGTAACATGTTTTTTACTCGTATTCAAAATAAATTCATCACACACAATTTCATATGTGATATATTCAGACCTACAACATTTAAAATTTTACTTAACGTAGTAAGGGAGAAAAGAGAAGCAATCTATTCCCTATGCCACTTATTTCAGTGGACGATATACATGCGAACGTTGTTGTTCTTTCTGTTACCAACATAATGTTTATACTACGAAGAACTTATTTCCACATCGCATGAAGTTGTAGGACCAGGTTTAAAATACGTCACATATTATTTGTATCATCTCCACTTTGTTGTTTACGACTGATTAAAACATTACTTATGGAACATATTTCAGAATAATCACAGTTTTTGAGAATACTGTTAAACGTATCTTTCACTTTTTCAGCCTTTTCCTTGTATTGAGCAGCATTTGTGGCGAAAAGCAAATAATTTCCATATTTAATTCCTTCGGGCCGTAAAAGTGGCCTCGCATAGTAAAAGAAATTCTCCATTGTTGCATGGTTTACTTTTTCAATATCAGAAGTTAATACAAATTTGTCTCCCGGATTATTAGGCGACAGTTTGCAATATATATGTCTATTGTTTCATTCAGTATAACCCAAATCTTATTATCGCCCACCTTGTCTCTTATCGTTTGTAGAATATCATTGTAAAAAGTTGGAAATATTTCTCTTCTTGCAAATGTTTCATACGAATATGTTTATTTGTGTCTTTCTGTAAGAAAAAATCTGTAACAATTCCAGATTGTCTAAAGTACTGATGGAATATTATTCCTGTTTACATTTTACATAAATATTTACGAAATTCATATTGCATATTAATGTCAGGATTATCATTTGAACTAGTGCTTATTTTGTGTTAAACGTTCTATTTTTAAAATGCATGTTGGTTTTACAATTTGTTTCCACTTTTTTTGTTTCCTTTAGTTTTGACCTACACTAAGTGCACATCATTCTATTATCAATTCTTCTGAAATATCATTGTCATCATCATAGTACATTCACGAATTTAGGCCATTTGTTGACCTGTTTCGGCCTGAAGAGAAACACCATCCAGAAGTATTTTGAGTGGACGTCCTGGTCTACTTCCTGCAGGTTGATAGCTTAACATTTGTTTGGGTTTTCTGTGATATTCCATTCGATGAACTTGAGTTATATTCAGAAATTCCGATTGATTGAGGGTCTTTTCACTTTTCAGCGGTTGCCCTTTTACCAGCCGGCTGCTGGCCCAGCCGTTATAGCTGGTTCCTCAACCTGGAGCCGCTACTTATTGTAGCTACCCAATTGCCTCACGATGCTGGGTGGGCACCGGTCCCATACTGGCCGAAATACCATGAGAAAATATCTTCCCCCATGGAGACTCGAACCTGCGCAAGTCCCGTAGCTCCGCGCCAAGGCTTCCTACCTTAACCGCTCTGCTACAGCGCGGGACATATTCAGAAATTAAGTTTTCTAAAGTTTCCATGTGTAATTCTTCTAAGATGTCTTCATTCTTTTGTGATCTAGTAGTGCGTACTCTGTATTCCTCCGAAGGTATCTCATTTAAGCAGATTTAAGTGTATGAAATATTGATACCCAAAATAGTGTATTAGTACTTTTTAGTATTTTTTCGGCATTGAAACACCACAACCGAGTTAATTCAACTCTGTTCAGCACTTAAATGAATAGTTACATTGGCTATGTTAAGTTGTGACGTAATTGCTGTGCTCCCTTTGCTTCAGTCTACAGTTTTGTCGCACAGTAATTGTAAGCATGTAAACGTACTATTTCCGTACTGTTTCTCTCAGCATGGTCTTAAACATTCAGTTGGAATATGTGGATGTGCCCGTTTTGTATGGAGGAGGTCAGTTGTTATCAACAAGAATGAGGATAAAGAATTATGCTCATTCCTAAGGACCAACGGGCACATTCTTTTAAGTAACACCAAATATTTGTGACTGGAAGCAAGCATTATTAGAACTGAATATATGGTAGCACACAGAAATGCATTATACATTGAAATTGATAGTTAATAATGACAAATGGGTGACATTTCGAAGAAGTGGCTCAATTCAAATATTTAAGAATAATAATTATAAACAAGAATGAGGTCCGAAGAGAATTATAACACGAACTAAATTTTGGAAACGCAGGCTCGTTGGGGCAGAGGGACAATTTGTATGACGAGTGTCCTACCGCTGCTCTCTCGCGTTTCGTTCAACTTCCGTATCCATATAATATAACTGGAAGAAGAATCACTTTATACATTTTTAGACTAACGTTTTTTTTTAGAGAAATTTGGGTGACAAGAATGTCTGTAATACGTAATAGCATGCGTTTCCGACTCCAAGAGCGATTTCTAAATTTTCGTTTCGTGTGAACTACTGCGCCTAATAGTCTGATTTTACTGGTTACCAAACTCAACTTTAAATTTTAATTAACTCGTATATGCTAAGTTTGGTTTTTCGTTGAGACAAAAAATGCGGCCGCTAGATCGTTAATACACACACACACAGACACACACACACACACACACATATATATATATATATATTGGTCACTGTAATTTCTGGTGTCTACTATTTTTTAAATACTTTATGAGAACAACCTCAACAGATTTATTCCTCCCGAATTTGCTAAAAGGTACCGATACTCAGACATTGTAAAGTAATTATAAGATGAGATTTACAGGAATTTCTTGGGGAATAAGAGGATGGAAAGGAGTGTCAATAATAGTGACAAGATATGAAAAAGAAGGTAGGGCCAATATCTCGGGAAGCAGATAATACAAGGCTGATAATTGTGACTATGGAATTAAAATTATCCATTACTGTCATTTCAGACGATTCTGAAATTTATATTTTTCTTTATTCTCACAGTTTAAAAGATAACGCGGAAAATAAGAATTGGAAAGGGATTTTAATAGGAAGTTTATAAGAGAGAGTTTGTAAATAATAGGAAAATCAACAGAGATAAGTTTGGATTTATGAGTGACAACAATATTAAATGAAAATTGAAAAATTATGGTCCTCCGAATTAGTAACAGTATTGTTATCGGATATTCATATTACAAACATAAAGGCATGTATAAAATTACATTTAAGTAATTTCAATATGATAATAGGCCTTATAATTGATTCCTTTTCATTTCTGAAGAAAACTTCAAAGAGAGTGATATAAAATGAAATAGGAACCGAATTATCTACAGATCACCGCACAGTGTGCTACTTTAACATTATAGGGGGATATAATTCAAAATTCCAAGGTGAATTAATAAAAGTGATATTTTGTAATTTACATGAAAACAAACCTGTTAGCATATATGTGTAATTATTATGTCCCTAGGCATGCGCAGGGACTCATAATCAGGTCTAAACACAAAAATCACGGGCAGATGCGTAATCTGTTTTATTGAGTCAAGCTGCTTTGTGTAGGGAATAAAGGTTTGCGTGTTATTGTGATGTTTATGTTTAGTTTAGGGTTCTGTAAGTTACATAAGATAGGTTTCATCTGTTAGATTTACAAGAATGTTAATATCAAAGAAGACTTTTTAACTGTGTTCCAATTTAAGTTTATTATCCAGATATATTAGACTATAACATTCTTATATGGACTTCTGTTTGCATTATTTTTATTTATTGACATCCCTTCTACTGAAATCGGAAGAGAAAATTTGAGTTCATCTGCGTTTCTTTAGCTTACTATTCTTTGTTTCACAATGGTTCCCCTTAATTCCTGGCACGCAATTTTCGAAGTTTGGTCCGGAAATAATATAAGGAAATGTTGTGATGCAGTGTATGAATTTGTGTTTAAACAAATTAAGCATGTGACAGTTTCTGATGTCGTTATTAAGAATTTAAAGGCCTACATGAGAAGTGTGTGCCAGCAAATTGAATAAGATGGAACAAATATTATGATCTTCGTGGCAGATTCCTGGATAATTATTCAGATTGGCTACAAGAAAATATTAATTTTCCCGTGACCGATTGTCAATCTCTGCCTACTACTTCTACAGATCAACCGCCTTCTAGTTCTGGTAGGATATCAAAATGATTCGAAGAATGTTGTGAAAAACGAAAAGGCGAAAGCTTACAGAATTCGTTCGGTCAACAAGCCTAGAAGAAATATATTCTGCTGCTGAAATGAAGTTGCGTGATAAGGGAAAGAAAAATAGTTTGCTGCAATAGTCAAAGAATTATCCCTTGCATCACCTTCACGAGGCACCGGAATGAAAAACTGTCGATGGTTGTTTTTAGATAAACCGAAGTGTTCATCAGCTAATCGAGCCCGAGCAATGATGATAGATGCCAGTATTTCAGCTCACCAATATATAAATACTAAAGTTGAGAATAGGGAGAAGTACATTCAGAACAGATTCAAGAATGAGACAGACCTACTGGTGGATATACCAACACAAGCAGGAAATACCAATAATGGAAACACTGCTCGTCGATTTTTCAGAAACACCGAAAAGATTGCCCAAATAACAGGTGTCAATATTGAGCTAATTCGCCGTTTTCGTGTCATATTAGAGACTCTGAGTTGTGGGTTTTCTATAAATGCTGATGATTTTGGAAAGTTTGCTGACGAAACTATAAATCTGTATTTGGAAGAACAGACTTGGTTTTATACGCCAAGCAGTGTCCACAAAATGAAATGCCATGGGAAGCTTGTTACTGTCTTTTGTATTCTTTCGATTGGTCAACTTTCGGAAGAAGCACAAGAAGCAAAAAAAGAAAGATAGTAGAAAATATTGGGCACAAGAAAAACTTCGAAGGTCGACACAAACACCGATATTTCCAGAGACTTTTGATATCTTCTAATCCTTTCTTACACAGCTTGAGGCATAATCCTAAAAAAAAAAAGACGGAATAATTACACAGGAAGTTCTCTCATTGCTCTCAGCACCTACTTTAGATACAGATTCCGATGAAAGTGACTCATATTATGCAGATTAATATTTTTTTTGTTTTATGTGCAAAATAATGAGAATAAAAAATCCATAACTTATTTTTCTGTAAGAAATGGAAAAGCAATTATATTTTTTGTTTTAATTCATAGAATAATGACAATATAGAAATCATAATATACTTTCTAATAAATAGAAAATCTATTTTTAAAATAATGAAGTTAAAAAATACTTAATAAATATATATATGTTCTTAAAAAATATAGAATCAATTGTATTTTTTTTATATTTGTAAAATGATAAAAAATTATGGATTTTGTAAAAAAACAGAATAATATTAAAGAACTATTAATTTGAAAAAAAATATATAAATAATTCACAATATGTATATGTTTTTGTATGAAACAAAATACCATTTGTTCTCTATAATATGTGAAATGTTTATATTAAAAATATATAATATAAAAATATAATATGAACATATGATTTTTTCATTTGTAAAATAAATATAAATTAAAAATGTGTTTTTGTAAGGAATGCAATATATTTGTATTTTATAATATGTAAATCAGTGATATGTTATTTGAAATAATAAATTAAATGTTTTGGTAAGAAATAGAAAATCATTTGTGTTCATTAATTTTGTAAAATATTGGAAATAAAATAATACAAAACAAAAATTATTTTTATGGAAAATATTTGTAGCAATAATTGAAATTGCCAAGAGCGTTATCCAAATAATGTTACAAGTGGCATAGAAAATAGTAAAGACTGGAAAGTAGTAAAATTATCGAGCCAAGAATTAAATCCCCCCTAGAATTGTCAAATATCACACTGTGCACTGCCTCTTGGAATGGATGCGATGAAATATACTATACGGCGATTTTTAGTCTGTTATGGTGTTCCTGATTCGTCACACATCAAGTATTCACACACATGACTAAGCGTCATATACTTGATCTGGACTCAAGGCTTCAAGGAGGGGGTCAATCCTTTTGTACGCCATATTCTGTCTTAAGATGACATATATAGTCGGATTCGTGAGAAAGTACAAGAGTGTGCCCCATTAAATTACCACATCCACTTTCTTACATACCTGTCATTTGCTAAATTAGTATATATTTTTTCGTAACATGAGATTAAGTGAAGGTGATACGGAATGAATGAATGGAGATTAAATGAATAAATGGAGATGGAATGAATAAATGCATATGAAACAAATGAATGGGGATGAAATGGCTTTATGAGGGAGGGAATAGGAGTTAGAAAGTGTTGGAGGGATGAAATTCGGGAAACGGAAGAACTCTGAGAAGAACAGAAAAATCCCGGCGTGGCCCATGACCAATAGACCTACACTCCGGAACCTCTAGAATTCGTACCTGAAATCCTAGTCGGGCGCTCTAGCCAGCGTCCACTGAAAGAGTTGAAATGCCACATAGTTAGAAATAATATATATATATATATATATATATATATATATATATTTTAAAATACATTTCAACTCCATAACGAGATCATTTGGATGAAACTCGGTCAGCGTTGAAGAGAAAAACTATGGTTTGCTGTTAGATTTATGTATTGTTTGTATTTCATATGCTGTACGTTCTAAGTCTATATGCTTACCAGAGGTTAGCTATCCTGTGGTTTTCAGTGTGTTCAAACATACATTTTGTTACCAAAAGGACCTACGTTTACAATTTGTATGTACGATACCTTTTATTTGCTTTGGAAACAAAACACCCGCCGTTTGAATAACATGATAATAATAAAATAAATTCCGGAGATTATGATTTCATACTACGCTTAATATTCTAATTTAAAATTCGTATTTGTTTTTAATTCCTCTTTAGTAATTCTCTTCTCTGGAAATAAGCTCATACATTTAGGGCGTGGTATACATACAGAGCAAACTTTCCACATGTGAATTCACATTTCTGTCTTAACTGCAATTTGGACTTCAACTCTTCGTAGGGTCGGATAGTCAGAAACGGAATCTCCAGGTATTTCACGAGATTCTTCAGTTAAGAATTTTCATTTCACCATAATAAAATGTATGAAATTGTTTACTCTACCTTATAACTCCGTCACCTCAACTGATAAATGTATTAATTCACTGTGGGCCTTTCGAGGCTGATCCGATCATCAGCAGATATTTGGTTTGTTGTTACTGACCATGAAAATCGTATGCAAGCCGCTGGCAACATTCTCACAATATTGCGTAGAGAGACTAATTCAACAGAAGTAATTATTCTGGAAGAAATACACTCGTTAAAAAATGTCAAGAGTTTGTATAATGTATTACTTGCTTAATTATTAAGATATACGGTATATGTAATGTCTTAATAGCTTGGACGTGTTTAACGATGAGTATTTCACTCATGAATTTTGTTTTAGAATCAATAACAGCCGTATTTCACCTAGCTCTTTATCGATTTGTCTTTATGAGTTCCTGCTTTTGTGATAAAGAAAGATCCTCCTTTTTTAATATTCTGAACAGATCAGAAAATTATTTCTCTCCAACATATTCATTGAATATAGCAAATAATGAACAGATTCCGTGATTTTACTGAGTTGTTTACTAAAATATAAATGATTACCCTATAATGTACATTACAATATACGGTTTGATGTGTTTCATTATTTCTCCACTAGGGTGATTCGTACAATACTGCGATTCTTGGCAATAAATAATATGATCAGGTTGCAATGAATACAGTATACATAACCTCACATTTCTGATTTGTTTTCAAACAACGCCGTTTACATTAAATATATAAATATCTTATAATACGGATAACTATATTTAAATAGTCCACCGCTGTGGTCTCGAGGTAGCGGGCTGCCTTGTGCAGTATGCCCGGGTTAGATTTCCGGTCAGGACAGGATCCTGGGTGAGGTTTTTCGGTTTTTTTTCCTCACCTGTAAAACAAATATCAGGAAGATTAGGGCCCTACGGTCCCCGAAAATCATCCGGCCATTATCATCCTTATCCTCATCATCATCATCATCATCATCATCCTTCACCGGTGTGGAAAACAACGCGAAGCTACCACACCTACACTTCCCTAGTAAAGCTGCAAAGCATAGCATGAAGCCATTGAATGCAGTGAAAGACGTGCCCTCAGGCAGAATTACTATGGATGGATGGATATCTAAATTATAATTTTGAGTAAACAGCTTAATTTTATTCACGAATGACTCGTGAATTTATCGATGATTTGGAAAAACAAAACTCGTGACATCACTTATGATAATTATCCCAAAAGTTAATTGTTATAGCCATAGTTTGACGAATATTTAAATATATTGTACTATGTCAAGGCTAAAGTTGTCTCCCAATGATTAGTGTACTCGTAAACATACATCTAGTGAGTTTAATTGAAATATTCACCTTTGGTCACCTCGTTCACATTCAGTCAGTCAAAATGTTCAACTAACTAACAAGTGAACTGTCAACCATTGCATGATAAAGTCTACCTTGAAATTTCTTTCAGAGAAGCGTTGTGATGTACATAGGCCGTGTACAAAAAAAATGCCGTTTTTAACTATAAGGCACTAAAATCCAGCGCCAAATTTCTCATTTAAAATATAAGGAGGAATTACAACACCTGAATTAGTAGATTGGATATCCCTCACTACGTACCGTCCGCTTTGCGTCCCGCCTGACTTCACTCAGCTTTTACACATGCAAGTAGACAAACTGCTCCGTACAGTGGGTTGCCACTGCTAGATTCTGCTTTCGATTTCTGTGCCTTCGAGTTAAAAAAAATGCTGATAATTTTTTGACACAGCCTTGGTAAGCCTACATCACCAAACTTCTCTGCAAGAAATTTTAAGATAGTTTTTGGCATGCAATGTTTGACAGATCCCTTGTGAGGCTGAGGCTATCCGAGCAGTCACATTGGTGCATAATGCAGGTATACGTATTGTTGATCAATTTAGTTATACTGCCGCTCAGAAACAATGAACGCTTTAAATATTCAAAGTCTCGCATCTCCCGCACTGCACATGCGAAGTTTTATTCACAGGATTTAGGAATATTTACGTGGCTGTAATTCGATTATTTGGTTCATTAGTCTGATATATGTTGCAGAATTGATCAGATAGTGTATGCTAAGGTTCTGAAGAATGTAAGATTTGTATGAATAATAAGAGATAATTTTTCACATCCGTTGAGAATACCAGTCAGAATTTTAAATTTATTTTAATCGTTACGTTCATATATTAAAGTCGAACAGAAGACCTTCATCTGAGTAGTAACCTTTTTGATATTGATTTATTAATCATGATCCTCCAACGCGCGTGGTTACCCCGATTGAGATCACAGGATCGAATTCTGGCGGTTACAGAAGGGCGTCGCTTGTGGGAATTTAAGTTTTAATGCCTTTTGTTAATCTGTTATCAGCTTTATTTAAATTACGGCATATTTCCGTATATCATACTTCGATGTTTATGATTACAATTCATTCAATTTCCTTGCAGAAGTCTAAAAACCATTTATAATGATAGCGATATATATATATATATATATATATATATATATATATATATATAGACATGATAAGAAAATAAATGCTCGGACGGGACTTGAACCCGGACCTCTGGATTTATACCCCTGTGCGCTACCCATATGTAAAAATACTTTCTCCATCTTACACTATCTTAGACGTTTAAAAAAGTTTCTCCCAGTTTCGTTAAAACAAATCCTTGTGCAGAATCTTGTGTTACCACACTTCGATTATTGTGACATTATATATAATGATCTAAACTATGACTTGTCGCAGACACTGCAGCGTGTTCATAATGCTTGCGTTCGATTCATTTTCAATATCCACCCTTATGACCATATTTCCAAACACATTAATAACCTCTCTTGGCTCCGTCTTACTGGCAGACGTAAATTGCACTCTCTTTCACTACTTTTCAAGCTTCTGAAATCCTACATCCCTACTTACCTGGCGCCCAGATTTGAGAAGTTATCCTCTTACCACAATATTGACACTAGGTCACAAGATAGCAGTCTGCTAACAATTCCTCTTCATAGCTCTTCCTCCTATTCTACTTCCTTCACAGTAGCCTCCGCCCTCTCCTGGAATCTCCTTCCTCAAGATATCAGGAGTTGCCGCACACTTGGTACCTTTAAGTCACGATTATACAGTTACCTGTTATTTAATAATTAATTTTTCTTTATGTATTTAATTTTATACTATATCATTAATCTTTTCCTCATTTTTTTATATATCTAGTACGTATTATATATTTAATTCATTAAATTTAGAGTAAATCAAATTGCATTATAAATATTAATTGTATTGTATTCATAACTTGTAATCGTTTATATATATATTGTAATTTAGATTTAAGACTATTTTTTTCTTTGTATTTTTTTAAACCTGGTTGAGTGGTAGACAAGGCCTTAAGGCCTTAACTCTTCCAGGTAAAATAAAGCTATTATTATTATTATTATTATTATTATTATTATTATTATTATTATTATTATGCTACCGAGCAAGTCTAGTACAAACATTCATATTTCTTATATATATATTCTCAGTTTTACTAGATGTAGTGGTAACTCGGTCTTCACTGCCACCTGGTAGCTCCTATCACAAGTAAGCAAATTAAGGATAATATATATATATATATATATATATATATATATATATATATTTGAAATGAAGAATCAGTGCATGATTATTTTTATTTTTGTAACTAGGCTTTTTAATTTATTAGGCTATGTGATACAAGCAGAAAGAAAGAAAACTATAAGATATTATGGAATGAAGACTGCTTCGGAAAAAAAATGAAGACTGCTTCGGAAAAAAAAAATCACATCCACATTTCCTTTACTAATGAATCTGTGAACCTTTGGAAAAGAAACAAATCTGGAGTTTACTCTATTCAGATACTTTCCAGTGAATATATATGTATGTATATATGTCGGCTCTTAAACTTAATGCTTTCTGATCGGGGTGAGTGGAGGGGGATGCGACTTTACCAAGTTGGAACTACCACCCTGCATCCATATTCATCTACGATTGAATTTCCATGGAAATGAGTGTCAGACTGTAGCAGTTGCCAGCTCTTCAAGGGGTTAGTTTGAAGGGACAGGTTAGTACGGGGGGTGGCTAAACATAATGATACAATGCTCCCTTCTCTCTTACAGCAATATAGTGCGTGCTTCACAACAGAAAACGCCAATACTTCACTTCTCCCCTCCTACACGAGAACTTGCCCTGGCTAGAATCTCTAATTCCCGTGTTCCTGGCCAATGACACGGACACAATTTATTCTGCAGAGAGATTACTTCCTCTAGCTGCCGGCCTTTGGTCATTTCTGTCGATACATGTGCTAACATACTACCCTTCAGTACACAAAATGATCCTAAGAAGGTTTATATTACTTCGTTTACCTTTTATTTTCAGTTTATCAATAAATAAAAAAAACAGTTTTGCAGAATCGATTGCGTACAAAATTAAATATAAAACAATTAAACATTAATAAATATATAATGTAAACATTAATAACTATATATATGTTAAAAATAAATGTTTGACATTGAGCAATGCAAGCTTAATATAACATCGATAAAGCATCACTCCTATAAAGTAAAATATTCTCTTTAATTTGCTTATTTCTTATAGTCAGCTACTAGGTGGCAGTGAAGACCGAGTTCTCGCGACATCTAGTAATAATGGAGAATATAAGGTATATATAAGAAAAATAAGTGTTTGAATTGGGAATCGCCTGGTGGTGTAATGGATAACACGCTAGGGTACCTACCCACAGATCCGGGTTCGAATCCCGTTCCGGCATTTATTTTTCTTATGTCATATATATATATATATATACATATATACACACACATATCCCAATAATCCAAAATACACATTAACAAAATTTCACGGACTGATGGATGGATCACCATCCATCATCTACACACACTTAAGTTAGCTTCAAATATCAACTTGATAAAAATACAGCTGCTCGCCAAAGTAAAATAAAATATCGTGAAAAAGCACTTTAATGATAATTGATTCTTAATTAATAAGGAAATATGGAGCAGAGCCCAGCATTTGCTGCCATACTCCACATACTTACTTACTTACTCACTGGCACTATCGAACCCGTAGGTTCATGGCCGCGAAGACATAAGCTCCCCATACATCCCTATCCTGAGCTAATGCTTTCCAATCATTCCCTGTATAATCTACCTCCCTCAAATCATAGTTAATGTTGTTCTCCCACCTCATTCTTGGTCTACCAATTGGGCGTTTTCCCTTTGGCTTTCCTACAAGAAGCTTCCATGCACGTCTGTCATTACTCTAGTGTCCCGCTATTGTATAAAGTCCTAACATTCCATGTTCCTAGGAACATGTCCCTGTTTTTGAGCTTTTGGCATGGGTTCCCTGAAGTAGTCTCCGCTCGGAGAACCGAATGGGGGACTATTTGACCTCCGGAAATGTTTACCCCAGTAGAACCCATGTCCGCATTTCTTGACGGTTGTATTTTTACGGTGAAAGATCGTCACTCTTTCGACCAAGGTACTTATTTCGTCTGGCTTATCACCTTCGACCAGTCCGGCATGGGTAACCCTATCGTCAGCAATGCTACCGCCGCGCCGGCATAGCCATACTCCACATGCCATGAATAATGTTGCCTACGAGTATATAGCACATGGCTATATTTGAAACCAATGTATCCAAAATATCCGGGACAAGTGGACTTCGTCTTGGAACCCGGGGCCCACTCTCGGTGCGCCGAAGAGTTCCTCCCCACCTCTTCACGCGGGTCCCAGGGCAGTTCACCTTAGACTTTGGCTTGAATAAAAAATCCCACAACGCAGGCAAAACATTCTTAATAAATTTCTAATTGTAAATTTTCGCAAGAAAATTTGTGTCGTGATTTTCACATATCCTGAATAGCTAAATTATTTTATTTTCTTTAACCAGTTTAACCTCACACTTTTTGGCACTTTTTACATGCCACACGCCACCCAGGCGTTACTGTGGCACGATCTGTCGGGAGAGAGATTTTAGACTGTGGATCACACACGTACTTTTTTTTATCGCACAATGACATGGAGGACCTCCCTGAATGGTGATCAACTCTATGTCAGTGCCTCCTCCCAGACAACACAACATGAGAACGAATGGCACCATTCACACTTTTTAACTAATTTATAACAGATCTAAATTTGAAATTAAAATAAAATAAATATTGTGTTTAAAAATATTAAATAAGGCATCTGTATACAATTTCGCCATAATTAACTTCATTCATATTATTAAAATACTATGGCATTCGGTAAGTAATGTCACCACAGTTGTAAATAAGCTGTCCTTCTGGTGATTATTGTAATCTTGTAGTAGGCCTATGTTTAGCAGTCTCTGTTGTATACATCTATATTATTGAAAGTCTCGAAACAGAAATATTTTGTGAATACATTACTGTTTCTCACATTTAGTAAGTAAATCGCCCTATAAAGATGTCCAGTGGAAATAGTTTACAACGTGGAATTGAGAAGTACTTGAACAACCACCTAATCACCGAACAGGAGCCCTTGTGACTATAATTTATTCTCAAAGATCAAATAACTTCCACGAGGCATTCGATTTCAATCAAGAGTTGATATCCAGAAAACTCTAGATCGATCGGTGAAAGAGATATACAGAATTGGTATTGCAGATGAAGTGCGCCATATTCGAAGAATCTGGCAGCGTAACGTTGACTTGAAAAGAATCTGTAAATGAAGTTCATAATGTCAAAAGTAACCTAATTATATTTTTTGTGATGTTATTACAATACTGTCATTACTTATTGAATGTCCTAGTAAATAAATTAAATATTTTACAATTTACAATTAACATATTTTAAATGAAGGCTTTAAGAACTTAATTCCTAACAAAAAAGTTCCTTTAAAATCCATAATAATTGATTCACCAAAAAAGGAGATATCAAGTAAGGAGATTGCCATACACTAAATTCATTTTGGCCACTCTGCTTCTAAATAATTATGAAGATCAAGTCATTAATACAACGAAATTACCTATAAGTAAACTATACACGAAATAAGCTTTTAATTGGCATATATTACGTTGTGTATTCTTACTCGATTAAACTATAGTAAAAATAACTTTTTCATTACTGTAAGAAATATTTCCTTTGTAGCTCATTTCTCTCCCGGAAATCCGTGATCACTCCAAATTTCATTTTGGATTAAGAAACAGGATGCAACTGCTGTCTGTCGGTGTGATTGGCAATTGTAATTTACTATAGTGAATTAACATGCTATGGCGATATTAGGTGCGGATATGTTGGTGAAAATTTAGTAATTGTCACCTTACAATTAATTATTAACAACTTTAATCTCATTCAATATCGTATTTTAATTTTTAGCAGTACACACACACACACACAAACAAACACACACACACACGCATATACATGTACATATACATGGTGATTGAAAAGATTGCGCACAAATTTCGGGAGCCTTATAGAGGGGTCGAAATGTAACAACTCTTGATTAGGCCCTAGATTATAATGTACATTTTTGGGGATTATGTATGATTTTCTTGGGTTTTACGCGTCAAGGATTCAAGGTTTGCCTCTGGCCACTGATTCCGACGTTTCGACATGATCCCACATGTCACTACATTTCTTAATAATGACATGTAGGATCATGTCGTAAAGTCGGCATCTGTGGCCAGAGACCAATCTATAAATAAATTACTCTTCCGTTCTGAAAGGCCTACAGGCATAAAGATTACATATTTTATAAGTTGAAGACGACGGATTTTAGGCCTAAGAAGGTATATTTTAACTTATTTTATTTTATGGATTAGGAGGTTTAGGGCCAACGGTCCCCGAAAATCATCCGGCCATCATCATCATCATCCTTATCATTATCATCATCATTCTTCACCGGTGTGGAAAGCAACAGGAAGCTACAACACCTATAATTCCCTAGTAAAGCTGCAGAGCATAGCATGAAAATGCTATTATTCCAGTGAAAGACCTGTCCTCGGTCCAGAGCTACGGGATTTACGTTGATTGGAGTCCCCTTGGAGGAAGAAATTTTCTGAAGAAATTTCAGCTAGTACGAGACCGGTTCCCACTCGGCATCGTGATGCATATGCGTAGCTAAAATAAGTAGCGGAATCAGGTTGAGAAAACCAGCTATAACGGCTGGAGGACACCGCATCCAGACCACGTGTCATTCATATACTAGCTCGAGGATCATCTACCACTGTTATTAACTCATATGGATGTGAGGTCAGCAACCTTCTAGGTCTGGCACTCAAAGGACAGTTTTATTATTACGAGTCATTATTTTAACCTTATTATGCTCAGTGGCGTATTAAGGTTATACCATCATTCTATTAAATGAACGAGATCCGTTAACATTTAAAAAGTATGTTTTTACATTAAATATGTGACAAAAGTTTGTGTTGTCTTCAACATGATCTCACATGGACAACCACAACGCAAGCAACAAAACAAATCCGTCGCCGTGGCTTAATCGATAGTCACTACCTTCCACTCAGGTGACCTGGGTTCAATTAACCGACAGGGTAGGGATTTTAAATCTCCATCTTGGATCTGGTACGTATCCAGAGCTTGTATGAAAAAAAGTAAAAGGGCAAACAAGGTAAAAACAAAATGGAAATACATAAAAAAAAGTAGGATATTTTTTTTTTTAGTATCACTGTCGTATTTCCACTCGATGTGGATACTCGTTTTCATTTCTTATCTTACAGACAACAACAACAATAATAATAATAATAATAATAATAATACAGTAGTAATAATAATAATAATACAGTAATAATAATAATACAGTAATAATAATAATAATAATAATAATAGATAGATCATCGGTTGATTAATGTCTTTGACATCGTCCGATTCCTAATAGCAAATTTTGTCGGTCCATCAAATCTCCTGGTTGCAGATGTTTCTCCTTGATATATAAACATATTCCCTGACTCCAGGAAGTTTTAGGTCTTCCTCTGCTTCGTCTTCCCTCAGGTTTCCATTCCAGAACAGATTTTGGTAGTCGATCCTCTTCCATTCGCTGGACATATCCGTGCCATATTTATTGCTGAGTTTTAATATAATCTAAAATAGTGTCTTCAATCTTCATTTTCTTCCTTATAGCTGAGTTCCTAGTTTTTTCTCTTCTTGAAATTCTTGCGGCCCTTCGTATAAAATCCATTTCCGTTGCCAAAAGGTACTTATTTGTTTTTGTTGTTAATGGCCAAAGTTCTGCTCCATAAATAATGATGCTTTTAACAATTGTATGGTATATATTAATTTTATTTTTATTATTTATATTTTTATCTCACAATATTATATTGAGTCAAGCAATTGCAAATTTTCCGTTATTATTTCTATTTCATCTTCATAACACCATTTTATTTATTTTAATTCCTAAATATGTGATCTCACCACAAGAGTTTGTTTCTCCAGTCTCCAAAATTAAATTTTGTTCTGGGTCACCAATTGATAAATATTTTGTTTTTTTCATGTTCAAATTTAATCCCCATTTTTCATATTCTTCTATTAATTTTGTGGTCATATATTCTAAATCTTCATAATCTTGTGCAATTAACAATTGATCATCTGCAAAATGTAAGTTGTACGAGTATAAAGTGTTGTTGTTTGAAATAGGAATTCCCATGCTTGAACATTTTCTCCTCCAATTCTTTAATATTTCATGTACATATATTTTAAACAGAGTCGGTGATAGACAACAACCTTGACGAAGACCTTTATTATCGTAAAACCATTTGCCAATTTACTGCCAATTTTAATTTTAGAATGAATCGTCAATCGTGAATAATAATAATAATAATAATAATAACAATAATAATAATATTAATAATTATAATATATTTACTGTGGCAGAATTAAAGCCGTACGGCCTTCTCTTTTTCTAAGTCAGAACAAAAATATTAAATACGGTTGTATTAATGTATATAATAAATAGAGGGCGGATTTATATGCACTAAAAACTATAAATATATGCATGAAACTATGCAGCAAAAGAGTTCAAAATATGCTCTTAAAAATAAATAAAAAATATGCAAAAAATTAATTTTATTCTTATACTAAAATACATCATTTTCTCACATCATTTTATTTATTTTTATGAAGCAACAATTGTAACATTTTTCCTTTTTCGCTCCTAATTGAAGTTAATAATTGTGTTTTATGGTGTCATTCTCATTGATCTTGTCTGTAATATGAAAACACTTGTCTTGGTCCACTAACACTCACAAAATGGTATTTGATAAAATAATTTAAACTTCGATTCCCGATTTGTTTGTCACCACGTGGTCAATAATGTACAAGAGGCTTCCTTTGTGTGAAATGAAGAATGTTTTGCACACATGAAAATATATGTTGAGTTTTTGTCGTGTATGAGTCTCAATAATGCTGATGTTGAAACTTCAAAGAATATCGCTGGTTGAAAACGAAAACAAGTAAATTACCACCAAAAAAGTGTCCATTGTTGGCAACACGTTCGTCTCTTCCGAAATCTTCCTTTCAGGAAATGGTTTAGACCAGATTGCTTTATTGACATGTTGAGATTTAAAACTGCAGACCCCTGCTCGACATTGTCACTGTTGTGTGAAAATGCGAAAAAGGGATGCTGGCTTTCTATGAAAACAAAATTGTCTTCATTTGGAAAACATGACAATATAGCAGAAACTTGTCATTTTATGGGGTTACAAATTAATCATTTAATATTAAATAGAGAAAAAAGTATAATATATGCACCCATATGCACATATTAGTGAAATATGCGCTAATCCCGTAAATATGCATTTATATGCACTATAAAATGTTGCCAATTGATTCCATATGACATGAAATACATTTTCCTCTTCCATGCATATGTTTATGATTGAATGAATAAAACATGCAAATATGCAGAAATCCGCCCTCTAATAATAAAATACTAGTTGTATTCAATTATTAAACACGAGAATGTGAGATGATAAAACATTTATACATCTAGATCTTCCTCTTATATAACCTACTGTTGCTGCTATTTAACAACAATAATAATAATTTATTTGTAAACATATTTTCAATGTTCACACATCTTTTTGTGCCTAAAGTTTAATTTTACTCCTCCACTCGTCTTTATCCATCCACTCCATGTCCACCAGTCCTCCAGTCCTCTTGTTCTCATTCCAGGTTTTATTTCTTGCATCCACGAGTTTCGAGCCCTTCCTTTCCTCCTTCTTCCAGGTGGACATCATTCCATTGTTTTTCTGGGTAACCTTTATTCTTACATTCATCGTACGTGCCCATACCAATTTAATTGCTTGTATCTTATATAATCTACAATTGAATGTCTGATATTCATTTTTTCTCGTTTGACCGTATTTCTTATCTATTCTAATTATGAACATCATGCTGCTCTCTTTACGAAATCCATTTCCATCGACAGAAGTTTTTGTTCTAATTTCTCTTGAGTACCCAATTTCGTTTATTACGTTATTCAAATTTCCAAAAAAAAACTAATCTTTTTTCGTAGACTCATTATGCTTACTCCATATACTCCTATATAATGGTAACCTTTTTTCTCAAATATATTTAATAATAATATTAATAATAATAACAATAATAATAATAATATTAGCAACAATAATAATAATAAATAATAATATTAGCAACAATAATAATAGTAAATAATAACAGAGATCTGTCATATAATGATGTATGAACTTCATCACATCTGAAATGTACAAATAATATGTCGGCCTTGGGAGCCGATCCCTCCCAACCAATGAAAAAGAAACCAAGATGACATATGACTCTCAACTGTTGACGCGTTTCTAATCTGGAAGTGAGAATCGCGCAGGTCGATTTACGCCGCCACGTGACTTTTAGGATATAAAGAGAAAGGAAAGAGGAATAGGCAAAAAACCCTAATTAGCCACAGAGTGGAGTACAGATAAAATATAGAAGAAAAAAGTGCACATGGTTCAAGAAAACGGCAAGGGAAGACAATTTTTCTGCATTAGAATGTTGGAGATGTTGGTATAGTAGTCAAAGGAGAGTACGGAAAAGTTCCACCATTTAAACAAAGCATTGTGTGATTATATCGGTAATTTAAGAACACCTGTTTTCTGTATAAACAGAACAGCACCGGTCGATCAAACGTGCTACATGAAACGTGGAGAGAGTGTAGGAACGTTTCGCGAGTAGTCCTAAAAATCAACGATCTGAACAAGCCAAGAATTTGGATTACCACAGCAAATTATACGGAATATTTTATGACTACCGTTTCACTTCAAACTGTATCGTCTGCAGCTCCTGTAAAAATTGAAGCCGGACGAATTTTGGCGTCGCCTGGAATGTTACAATGCAGGAAGCATTTGAAGATGAACATTTCACCGGATGCTGATATATTAAATGATGAAGCAACATTCTACTTATCTCGGAACGTTAATCTTCACAATGTGGAATTGTGAGATGTTGAAAATTCTCTGCAATCGTAGCACTTGAAAGGGATTCACCGAAGTTGAATATTTTCCGTGCAATATCACAAAGTAGTATGGGTGTTTTTTCTATGAAAATACTATGACTGGTACATTTTACCTGGATTTTTCCAGATGTGGTGTTCCCACAACTGGCTACCCATACAGGGATTTTATCGTCAATCAAGACGAGGAACCCCATCATAGGAAAGTTAATGTTTCCAACTTCATTAATAATGGACTTCCTCATCGTTGGTTTTGGGCATTTTGGTGAGTATAATGTAACTCTCTTCTTTTGATACCCTGATCATTTGATCTATCACCTTGTTACTTCATCCTTTAGAGATACTTTAAGGATGTTGTTTACATACCTCCACCTCCAGAAACCTAGCTGAGCTCAGAGAATCCATGAAGGATGCAGTGATGGCCATTGACGGGAAGTTGGTACAAAAGTGTAGAACGAGGTCGACTACCGACTGGACATAGATCATGTGACTGAAGGGGCACATATGGAATATTTGAAGAGTATGAAGAAAACTGAAGCGTTTACGGCTCTTTTCATCTATAGATCATATTTGTACGTATAACACCTAGGAAAATATAGCATTTTGAAAACGAATGAATCTTGTGTAGTGGTCCTGTACTTTAACAATTACGAAACAATTTGATTTCATGTTGTCAATTAGCCGTTGTGATTGAATTTCGCTTCATTACAAGTAATATTTGCAGAAGGCAGACCACACATGCACAACTCTATAGTTTGTGTATTAACACAATGTTAATGGGAAGGTATATTAATATTAATCCTAGTTTATGTTCAAGTTCTACTAAAAACTTGAATCTATGCTTACAAAAAATTGATTCATGTGTGTATGTTCGTTTGCATTTGTCGGCAAAAGTCTCCAACGCCCGGAGCAATTTCAACCAAATTGGTACATAATAAATTATAATCAGGCAACATTGCTTACCTCTAGGGTAAGAGGGTGGTTAAAATGAAAAAAAAATCTAGAAGAACATTGTAACGTCTCATTCATTGCTTTGTTTAGAAAACACATGGCATAATACAATTATTTACTTCCATTATTAATACAAAATGCGTCTGATTAATTTAAATTAAGTTAATATCTAATTCCATTATACAGGTAAGTCCTGAAGTACAAACGATTTCTAGGAGAGATGATTGTGGTCTAGTGGAGTGAGTTTCTATTTCCCGTGCATGAGGTCGCGTGTTAGATTCTGCTGTCATGCTTTTTTGCCACTCTCGTCCTTATTTCAATTGATTTTCTATATATATATATATATATATATATATATAATATATATATATGAGCTGTTTCTTTCATTTATTTCCATATATTCAATTCGATAGTAATACTGCCCGAGGGTAGGTCTTTCTCTGCAATCATAGCATTTTCATGCTATGATTTGCAGCTTTATTATTAATAATAATAATAATAATAGCTTTATTTTACCTGGCAGAGTTAAGGCCTTAAGGCCTTGTCTACCACTCAACCAGGTTTAAAAAAAATACAAACAAAAAATAGTCTTAAATCTAAATTACAATATTTATATATATATAAATATAAACGATTACAAGTTATGAATACAATACAATTAATATTTATAATGTATTTTGATTTACTCTAAATTTAACGAATTAAATATATATGTATAATATATATATATAAAAAACAGGAAAAGATTAATGACATAGTATAAAATTAAATAAATAGAGAAAAATTAATTATTAGACAACAGGTAACTGTATAAGCGTGACTTAAAGGTACCAAGTGTGCGGCAACCCCTGATCTCTTGAGGAAGGAGATTCCAGGAGCGGGCAGAGGCTACTGTGAAGGAAGTAGAATAGGAGGAAGTGCTATGAAGAGGAATTGTTAGCAGACTGCTATCTTGTGATCTAGTGTCAATATTGTGGTAAGAGGATAACTTCTCAAATCTAGACGCCAGGTAAGTAGGGATGTAGGAATTCAGAAGCTTGAAAAGTAGTGAAAGAGAGTGCAATTTACGTCTGTCAGTAAGACGGAGCCAAGAGAGGTTATTAAAGTGTTCGGAAATATGGTCATAACGGCGGATATTGAAAATGAATCGAACGCAAGCATTATGAACACGCTGCAGTCTCTGCGACAAGTCATAGTTTAGATAATTATATATAATGTCACAATAATCGAAGTGTGGTAACACAAGATTCTGCACAAGGATTTGTTTTAACGAAACTGGGAGAAAATTCTTTAAACGTCTAAGATAATGTAAGATGGAGAAGTCTTTTTACATATGTTTTCACTTGTGTTTGCCAGGTTAAATTTGCGTCTAGATGTAGTCCAAGATCTATTACTGAAGAAGAATAAGGGATAATTATATTATTTATTTATACTAATGTTTGGTAGTGTAGATATGTCAAAGGTTGTAAGCAGTCTTTGTTGTCCCATTAGAATTACTTGTGACTTGTTAGGATTTAGATTTAGACCGTTACTTGAAGACCAGTTAAAGATGGATATGAGATCGTCATTCTTTTTGTCAAGCTGTTATAGAGAGAATGAGGAGGTGAATGTAGGTAAATTTGGAGATCATCAGCGTAGAGGTGATAACGGCAGTGCTTTAGTACAGTTGGCAAGTCATTTATGTAGATTGAGAAAAGAAGAGGTCCGAAAACACTGCCCTGGGGGACTCCAGCCGGCACGTTGCGCCAAGACGAAGATCTAGAGTTTAATGAAACGTATTGTTGACGACCGTGCAGGTATGAGTCGAACCAGGATACACAGCGCTGTCAGACAAGTGTAGGTGCTTGAGCTTTATCATAAGTAAGTCGTGGTCTACTGTGTCAAAGCTTTGCTGAAGTCAAGTAAGGTTAAAGAGAGTCAATTGACGTCTGTCCACGGCTTCACGAATATCTTCAGTAATTTTTAGCAAAGCTTTGGTTGTGCTATGACCATATCTAAAGCCGGATTGATAAGGATCAAGGAGGTGATTTTCTTGGATATATTCAGTCATTTGCTTATGTACAATATGTTCCAGGGATTTAGATAATTTCGGAAGGATGCTAATCGGTCGGTAGTCATTACAGTTAGTAGGTGTACTTATTTTTGGTATAGGCCGAACTCTAGACTGTTTCCATACAGTAGGGAAGATAGAAGTTATAAGGGAAGCATTAAAAATATGAGTCACTGTGGGTAGTATAATGTCAATGATTTTATTTAGCATTAAAATGCTGATGTTATCTGTTCCTTGTGCATTGGATTTAATCCGCTTGAGTGCTTTTTTAACGTCTATAGGCGAAATGTCGTTAAAGTAAAATTTATCTCTTCCTATATGGGGGGATGGGGATAAGTCTTTAAGAGTGTCTATTTTAGTCTTGTTGTCTGGAGGTGTCATGGGTATTGAGGTAAAATGTTCATTTAAGTCATCTACAGAAATGTCTATAGAGTCAGTTGAGGGATTCAACTGTCTAAGTCCCATTGCACGGAGATTTCGCCAAGTGTCCCGTGCAGTTATTTCAGGTCCGATTATACTGTGGGCGTGTCGTAGTTTGGCATTGCGTATAGTTTGTGTAGTTGTGTTTCTAAGTTGTTTGTACAGTTGCCAGTTCTCGTCATTTTTATGTCGTCTGTATGTTCGGTATGCTTTGTCTCGTTTTGACATAAGTTCACGTATTGAGTCATTCATCCAGGGTGCAGGGGGGCGGGAAAATCGTCGGGTTTTTACTGGTGCATGTCTATCATATAGTTGTAATATCAGTGTATTAAATGTGTCTACTTTTCATCAACTGATCTAAGATTCCATATTGTGTACCAAGGTAGTTCTAAAGCGTCTGATTTTAGTTTAGTATCGTCTATGTTTTGTAAATTTCTGTACGTAATCAATTTAGAGCGTCTTTTAGGACATTGGAGTGAGTATTCTACGAATACAATGTCATGAGCAGATATGCCGGGAGCAGGAATTTGTCCATATAACAGTACTTTCTGTGGATGTGTAGTCACTATTAAGTCCAGTAGAGTGTCGGTATTAGCAGTATGATGTGTGGCAGAGAAAGGAACAATTGTCATATTTAAGCTTTGGAACATATTTTTAAGTTGTATGGCTGGTGAGTCAGTCTGAAGAAGATTTGTATTAAAATCGCCTGCGACAATAACGTGTTCATAATGAGGCAATGAATCGTTCAGAGCGTTTTCTAGATCCGAAAGGTGCCTTATTTTTGGAGGTTTGTATACAATGCATAAGAGACATTTTTTTAGACTGGCTTGAATTTCTACGAATAAGAACTCGGGGCGAGCGGAATATACTGAAGGGGACTTGTGGACAATTCTTGGATTAAGCTCATTTGATATAAAGGCACAAACTCCTCCACCTCTTTTATCTATTCTGTCATTTCTGAGCAATGTATATCCGTCTAGGTGAACTGTAAGTGTGGTAGCTTCCCGTTTCTTTGCACACCGGTGAAGAATGATCATGATGATAATGGCCGGATGATTTTCGGGACCGTTTGGGCCCTAATTTTCCTGGCATTTATCTTAAAGGAGAGGAAAAACCCCGAACAAATCTCACCCTGGAGCCTGTCCTGACCGAGAATATATCCATATATATATATATTATATATATATTTATTTATTTATTTATTTACTTATATATATATATATATATATAATATATATAACGAAGCCTGTTTACATGTAGGCATTATGAAAATTCACGATTTTATTAAATAATAATAAATACAAAATATAAATATACCCGACCAGAAATGAGCGTGGGCCCGCGTCGTCGGAAAACGAGCATATTACCGTCTGCTCCACTGAAGCGAACGATAAGAATGCTGCATGAAGAGAGACTTACGCCGTGCGTTTTATACTCAAACGAGTCAGAACATGTAATAACGTACTGGTTTGAATCGCTCTTCAAAACTATTAACTTTCCATCATCAAGAGTTGCGCCATCATTTTTTTTTCAAAGCCTATACCTAATTTTTGCTTAAGTAATCAAAATATTGTTGATATTAAAATAGGACATGTTAACATAGGTAGTATGGATGTAATTAAGTAGCGGAATTAATAAGTTTCTGACGCTGTTTACAGATTAATCTGTTTTGGATCTTCGCACTCAGGGAAGTGCCCTCAATGTATTATTCAAGTAAACACAAGTTGTAAACCAGGGTATCCTACGCACCACATATACCCAAACAGTCATTACATAAACAATAAATATTGATGTAACGTAAACGCTTTAGGCGATAAAGGAAATTTGTTTCATTTCTGTTTGTAAAAACACAATTTACCTGACATGTGTTACAAAAAATGTCACGAGATTAAAGTTTAATTAAACAAAAAGTCTGCTATAGAAACGTGTTTAACAGTAAACCTCTGTAACAAGTATAAACATAGAAGAAAATTCTTTATTAAGCTTCACATAGTCAGTACGCAATGATTTGTTTGTATTCTCATAAAGGTTTGAAGAACCATATATTTCAAATTTATATTAAAGCATGAAATACACTGTATATACATGTATAAAAACATAGTAATGAAAATTTTCCAACTATTTGAATAATCCCCCATATGGGAGTCAATGACCAATCACATTTCAATGAATTTTGTTTTACAACCAACAACAATCGTGTTTCACCTCGCTCTTTATCGATTTATATTTACCAAAATAAAGAAAGCTCCTCCTTGTTAATATTCTGAACAGGTCAGATCATTATTTTGCAGTGACTGACTCTCAAACAAATACGTTGAATATAGCAAATAATGAATAAATTCCTTCGAACAACACATTTGATAACTGTGTGTTCAATAATTGTGTTTTTAAATAATGACTTTACAGAGTTGTATCCTAAAAAAATAATTAGTAACCAATAATGTTGGTTATAATAAACAGATTGATGTATTTTTTCGCCATTAGGGTGCATTATTATAATATTGTGGTCCTATTTGGCAGTAGATAATTATGAAGTTACAGTGGATGAATAAATTAAACATAACCAAACATTTCTCATTTGTTTTCAAAAATATCGCCGTTTACATTAATTATATAAATATTTTAAAATAACTACATTTAAATAATTATATGTGAGCAAACAGCTTGATTTTATTCGTTAAATAGTGCTAACTCGTGGCATTGCATATGGTAATTTGAGCTGTATTACGTTATATTTTAGATTACTGTTTGGAAAGTCAATAAACAATCATGTTTAAAAACTATAAATTATTAGACAAATGACCTGTTTTGCCTCAGATGAGCTGGTCTCTCCTTCGCTTCTTCGGCCTTCCAAGATCTCTCCTCCCATTAGGTCCGCTGATAAATAGTGTTTATGGTAGTATGTCATTGGACATCCGTGACATGCGGCCGTAATAATTATCTCAGTAAAAGTTTGTGGTTCCATTGGTAGCTGATATATGTTTTATTTATGGTATTCGCATATTTGTTCACGTTACACCATCCCTGGAACAATTGTCATGGTATCGTCTACAAGATCGTAGAACAATCAATTCCCTATCTTTTCTCTATATACTATTACACATTACATTAACAAACAATGAAGATTCTAAGACCTCAAAGTATTGGAGAGCAAAACTGCTAATGACTTTAGTGTTAGGTGCAGCACATTAGAGAACAAAAACAATATTGCCTAAACATTTGTTACGCCACGTCGTTGTAACTCTATCAGAACACTGTCCTTTTCATCCCTCCTCATCACACTGCCTATTAAATTAGAAATATTTTACAATTTATCTTGTTAGAACATGGAATTCTCTTCCACCTCTCAGTGACTGCCACACTTTACCATTTTTCTGAAACAAATTGAAAATAAAGTTAATTACAAGAAATATCTTACTAATATTTTTTTTAAAAATAATCATCAGCAGCAGCATTAAGGATTATACCTGCTGCTCTGTTTCGATCTCATGTTATAATTAATCTATCCATCTTTTATTGGGTTTTTTAATCAGTTCTCTTCGTATATCCTCACTTCGCCTTTGATCCTTTATTGTATAGCCAGCCACACCTAATTTCTGACGATTCTATTCTTCGTTTTTAAACAATTAATAATTAATAGTTTGTTTTTTCATTATTTAATACAATGAAAAGAATGATGAGATTTATCAACATTTTTGCCTAATGCTTATATATATATATATATATATATATATATATTTATTTATTTATATTTATATAAGCGATAAATTAATTCATGGCAAATTATTAATTTTTTCTTCTTTTTCATGTATAGTAGATTCGAGCTGTTATTCCTTTATGTATATATTCTTTTATTAGTTTTAATTTTCTTTAATCCTATTGTATTACTAGACATTTTTTTATTATTGTTCATTTTGTTAATTAATTGTTTAGTATGTAATGGTGAAAGTTTTTTGTATTTAAATGTAACATACATTTGTCAAGTGGAAGAGAAGGCCGCATGGCTTTAACTCCACCAGGCTAAACAAACAAATAATTAAAATATTCTATTCTTCTCGCATGACAATATTCCGCTAATGAGGAAAAATGGTACAGTCTGCTAGGGGTCGTATCTATTACATGTCAGATATCTCTATTCTTAGGAGTTCATTGGATATCAGAGTTTAAGTTTCTGATCCATATAGCACGGTTGGACTGCCATTGTTTTATAGAATTTCAAAATTGTCTTTGCTCTGATGTATCTTAGTGGTGTTGATTTTCTTCTTCTTCTTCTTCTTCTTCACTTCACGGGCTAGGCAAAAGTTGCCTGTTCCGCCTCACAGTAGTTCTGTCTATCTTTACACTCGCATTCCTACATTCCTTGAACCTCTTGTCTTGTAATAGAATGCTGCTCTTGATAATCTTGTTACATCCATTCTTTCTATATGTGTAAACTTTTCTCTCTATATTCTTTGATTTTCTCATTCAATGGATATATATTTAACTATGTTCTTATATATTCATTCATTATCCGATTCAATCTTGTGCAGCCTGTTGTTCTTCTAAGGAAGTTCATTTCTAAGCTTTGTATTCTACTTTGTAATGTTTCGATCATTACCTAAGTTTCGCTCCCATAAAGTAATGCACAAACTGTCAATGTTTTGTAAAACTTAAAACTAGTATCTCTTCTTGTTTTATTCTTTAGTGTGTTATGTATAGTTCCACATATCATTTGAAATTTTGACTGTTTCATATTTATGTCTCTTTCAGTTTTTGTGTTGATAGTAAAACTTCAACACAATAATTAAAATTTGTTACTTGTTCCAGAGGTTTGTTTTGTATTACGATTTTTGATCTTATATGTTCATTTCCCCAAAATGCCATAATTTTTGTTTTTTGTTTTGATATTTTAAAACTGTATTCTAGACATAACTTATTTAATTGATGTAAAGAGTACTGCAAATTATTTTCATTTTCTTGAATAATAACCACATCGTCAGCATACATTAAAACGTTTAATATTTTAATACGGTCCATTCTTATACCTATATTAACAATACTTTTCCAATTTTAGATGATGTTAATATATATTAAAAAAGAGTAGGTGATAAGCTACCATCTTGTCTTACATCTCTATTTATTAAAATAACTTCGGTTTTTGATGTGCCTATATTTATTATAATTTAAAATTTTACATACAAACTTTTTATCACATAAATTAATTTTCCATAACTTATATCTATCAACATGATCAAACGCCTTCTCAAAATCAATAAAAGCAACATACGTCTGTAGGTTTGTTCTCTTTTTTTTCAAATATTTGCTGTAATATAAATAAATTATCTATTTTTTGATCGCCCCGTTCTAAAGCCACTTTGTTGTTCTTCTAGTATTGCTTCCGTTTTATTTATAACCCTTGCATAGATTTCATAAATTGAATTAAGTAGGCTAATTACTCTATAATTCTTACATTCCCTTCTATCTCCTTTTTAAAATAGCTATATAACTTCAGCTATATTCCAACTTTCTGGTATTCTGCAGTTTCTCCAACATTCATTAAATAAATGCAATAATCTCCAATGTAGAAATGTTCTACCATATTTTAGAAGCTCCATATTTATCTGATCAGGATCAGCTGCTTTTCTGTTTTTGGTTTCTTTTAAGGATTCTTGAGGTTCATCAAACATAATCACATCAGTATGAATTTCTCCTTTTTCATTATCTGGATGTAATTCTTCTTTTTCTTCTTCTTCGTCTTTATACCATAAACTTTTGTAGTGTTCTATCCATTTTTCTTTATTAATAACATTTATGTTTGCAGTATCATTTCCTGATTTATTTAAAAGTTTTATAACTTTGTATACAAAATTTGGTCTGCCATGAATATCGTATTCTATTTCACTTATAAAATTATTCCAAGAATGTTGATGAGCTGTCCTAATAATTTGTTTTGCTATATTACTTTTTTCTATATATTGTTGTCTCGATTCTTCTGGTTTTTGTTGAAGCCACTGTTCATATGAATTTTGTTTTTCCTTAATTGCCAGTTCTATTTCTTCATTCTAAATTCGTACTCTTTTCTGTTGATATTTTTTTTTCTTATTGCTTCCTGGGCTGCCTTTTCAATACTTACTTACTTACTCACTGGCACTATCGAACCCGTAGGTTCATGACCGCGCGGACATAAGCTCTCCATACATCCCTATCCTGAGCTAATCCTTTCCAATCATTCCTTGTATAATCTACTTCCCTCAAATCATAGTTAATGTTATTCTCCCACCTCATTCTTGGTCTACCAACTGGGCGTTTTCCCTCTGGCTTTCCTACAAGAAGCTTCTATGCAAGTCTTTCATTCCCCATACGTGCAACATGTCCTGCCCATCGCAGTCTACGAGACTTGACTGTTCTTATTATATCTGGCTTCCTATAAAGATCATGTTCATTGTTATGCAGTCTTCTCCATTCACCTGTCTGTTCATCTCTCTTTGGTCCAAAAATTTTCCTAAGTACTTTATTCTCAAATACCTCTAATCTCCTTTCCTCCCTTAAAGTAAGAGTCCATGTTTCGCACCCATATAATATAACTGGTAGAATAATAGTTTTATATATTTTCAGTTTAACGTTTTTTGAAAGGAGTTGGGATATCAAGAGTCTCTGCAATGCATAATAGCACGCATTTCCAGAATTGAGCCTATGTTTAATTTCTTTGTGCATCTCATTCCTATTTGTGATTATTGTTCCTAGGTATTTGAATTCAGCCACTTCCTCAAAATTTCCCTCATTTGTCATTAGCTGTCCATTTCCATTATATAATGTACTTCTACGTGTGGCCATATATTTAGTTTTATTGATATTTTTACTTCCAGTCCTAAGTTCTTAGTGTTACTCAATAGTGTGTGCGTATTGTCCTTTGGTATCTCCTCACTATCGGCCAACAATACTACATCATCAGCATAAACTAACAGTTTATTAATACCATTCAGTTGTAGGCCTTCCTCATTCTCTAAAGATGTAATGGCATGCTCTAGTACAAAATTAAATAGTAGAGGAGATAGTGCATCTCCTTGCTTCAACCCATTCTGGATTACAAGTAAAGTGATCCCACAACAGGCCTCAGGAGGCCCTTGGGGTAGTAGGAGGTTAAGGCTCCCACTTTTTCTAGACAATCGGCACTTTATGTCAGCCGGGTTGTCAGCCTTGCGTGACGGCCGCCTTTACCCCCAGAACAAGCGTCTGGTACTCATTTCCGTTAGAGGCTGAGTCGACCCCAAGGCCATAGTGCCGCCAGAGGGTTTGGGTCAATTTAAAAATCCTGACCCCAACGGGACTTGAAGCCTTTTCAATACAATGTTTAATATTATTCATCATCATCATCTAACATATCGCAAGTTGGTGTGTGTATGAGGTATTGTTGTAGTCTTTCCTCCTGCAAACGGTATACTTGTAAACTTATTCATTTGTTGATTTATTCCTGATTTTCCTTTTTTTCACCTTGACTAAATTTAAATTTGCTCATAATCAAAAAATGGTCGGAATCAATATCGCAGCCTCTATATACCTGTACACCTTGGAGTTGTCTTAATTCATCATTAATTACAATATAGTCTATTATTGGTCTGAGTCCTCTTGCACCCATGTGTATTTATTTATATCTCGTTTTTGAAAAATGTGTTAGTAATTTTAAAGTGGTAATTTCTTGCAAATTTTCTAAGCTATACTCCATTTTCATTTAAGTGCTGTTCTCCAAATTTTCCCACTATTCCTGGTATTGCAATATTGCCTACTCTTGCATTGAAGTCGCCACGTATTACAACATGATCATTTTTTTAATGGTTTCAAGTGTTTTTTGAAGATCTTCGTATAAATGTTTAGTTTCATTTTTATTATTCTCAACTGGGGCATAAACACCTACTACTGTTAAATGTCCTCTATCAATTTTCATCCTTAATGTTGCAATTCTTTCATATATATATATATATATATATATATATATATATATATATATTCAATCTTAGATTTCCATTTATTATATACTAATATTGTAAACCCATTTCGTGCTCCTACATTTCCAGGTACACAACTGTAAATAATTGTATAGTTATTTAATTCTTTAGCCCCTTTAAGTTCATTTTTGTTTCAGTTATGACCGCAATGTGAACATCTTTTTCGTTAAGTAATCTTTCTAATTTTATTTGTTTGCTTCCTAGGCCTCTAACGTTCCAAGTAACAATATTTATTGTATCGCAAATCCCTAATTATTTATCCTTTTTCTGCTTATGTCGTCGTCCATTAAATCCGTCCAGCTGAACACTGTGAGAGAGATGATTTTGGATATTTTTACGTTGTCGAGTTACCAGCCCAGACGGACAACCACATTTCCTTGTGGATAGGGGATTTATTTCGGAGTTTCCCTCTCCTAGACCGGTTGCTAACCAAAGCTTTGGAGTCCCATATACCCCTTGGCTTGCAGGTTTCCTCTTCCTCCTTCTTTACCGTTGAGGACAATTTTCTCCATCCGCTTCTGAAGCCGTTGACGTATCCCTCGGAGCCAGTTCGCTTCCCTTATCCTCTTACTAGATAGCAAGCTAGTTAAAAACCAGACTTCCCTATCTAGTCGTCTGGGTCATTAGGTACTGAGCTCCTCCACCACGATAGGTACTGAGCCCCTCCACCACGACAAAGTCTAGCCCATGGGGGGGGTGTTGATTTTATTGTACCTAAACACATTTTACAAAATTCAACATGTTCAGATGCAACACATTATGTGATTATGAAATTGATTCCAACTAGTAAGAAAGAGTTTTGTAGATATTTTAAACCTTCGTATCAGCTAAAATCAGTTAATAATGTTGAAAAAGCCCAAATTTAAAGACATATAATATCATAACAAAGTAAGCCATATTGTCGTAACAGGAAAGTAGATTATAGTAAAATATCTTGTTGAGATTTTGGAAAAATAGCCAATCGCTGACTTCTTAAGCAGAGGGTCCGGATTCGATCAAAGGTCGGTAGATTATTGAGTGATGGAATTTCTTACAGATTTTTTAACAGCTATAAGAAAAATGTGAGAGAATTTTAAGGTCCAAACCACCTTCTGCCCATTTTAAAAATTATAATATTTTGCATATATGTATGAAAATGTGAGTGAGTGGTTTGTTTCGTCTTAAATTTTCGTGTTATCTCGGAGCAGACTTTGAATTGGCCTGACCACTCATTCGGGAAATCCTTGATGATCATTTGTGGTCAGGAAAGTGTGTGTGTGAACCAGACTTTAAAATCCTCTCACGAAAGATCGTGTTCATGTAAGGCCGGGCGGTGTGGGGCTTGTAAAAACACCTGTAAAAGAAGAGACTAAATTAAGATAAAGAAATAAAATAGAAACAAACTCTACTGTGATTGCGGCTTTGAATGATATACGAAATAAACGTGATTGCGGGAACATAACTAAACTTTCATAAACAGTAGTAAGGTCTATATTTTTAAGAAATTTAAATATTTTTCACAAATCAAATATGCCTAGGCCTACTCGGGCGGAATTATCAACACCTGATTTAAATATTTTGATGAAAGTCCGCCGTGCTGAATCAGGTAATAGAATGCCTTCTTCCTGACTTGTGGACCCGGGTTCTATACCCAAAAGGGTTGAAAGTGTAATTGATATTTTAATTAATTCAAAAAATTAAAAAGGAGAAAAGAGGGTCATCTCTAACCATGAAGAGTGGTGATATAAAAGATTGACTCAATAGATTGTGCAACTACTGATTTTCTGCATTAAATTGCAAACCTCTACGTAGCACATATTTTGAGTAGGCAATGTGATACTGTTGATAGCGATCCGTCCATCGAATAGAGACGTTAATCCTAGCGACCTCCTTACTGCGTTTCGATAGGAGTAGGGTATGTGTCGCACCAGTTTCAATTTCTCCATTATCTTCACCATGCCTCATACAGCACAACGTTCACTACAACAACACATAAACAAGTTCATCCTACACTCCTCTCTATACACAATACATCACCTACGTATAGTGGTAAGCCAAGGTGATAAGCAAATTGAAAATAGACCCCATTAAGGTCAGCACAAAATCCAAAGCACGTAAAGCGTAGTGGGTGCAATTACAAAACACACACATTCATACTTTAATTAAACGTAATTATATATTAATTGGATTGTTTTGATTATTGAGTTCAAATACATGATAACTATAAGAAGACCTAAAATGTCAATAGTATTACCGGTACACACTTTTAATTTTATCGTTAACAGTACAATAGGCCTAATATAATTTTGTATTAGACCTACTTGATACTCGTCACTTACACGTCCGTTGTTTAGCGAATTTGGAAGTATGTAACTAATGGGGTTGCATCCCCACCTATCCAAAGAGTTTAATTTTTTATGAATTATTGTTCATCGAATGGAAGATCACAGAATACCCAAACTAATGTTAAGATATCAACCTGCAGGATGAAGAAGACCAGGACGTCCACTCAAAAGACTTCTGGATGGTGTTTCTCTTGAGGCCGAAACAGGTCAACAAATGGCCTAAATTCGTGAATGTACTATGATGATGATGATGATGAATTATTGATTTGTCGTACTTATTAGACACCGATAATTACCATAAAAATTATGTGTGTGTATGTATGTCGATACTATAGCGGGCGCAATTTTTAACTAATTCCGAAGAAACGAAGATGCTGTATTCAGGTTGTTTTCATGTAAAGATTTTTGAAAAATATTTTCGAATCTTCATGGATCCTCCTTAGTATATATATATATATATATATATATATATATATATATATATATATATATATATTTGTGTGTGTCTACATTTGTTTCTGTCTGTTAATGCTCTATGGTTAGAAACATTTTATCGGCAATAAACTCAGAATATGGCAATCAATTAAGAAAAGGAAGGTCCAGTTGGCTAACCAGCAAAATCGGATCATTATAACTGGACCGCCGCTAGACCACTTACAATGGTCCCCACTTAAATTGATCTCACCAATTCTACATGGCAACTTTGGATTGAAAGCTATTGCTCAATACCTTAGTTTTTCTGCAGGTAGAATTTCCACTCAATTGAATCTGACTTCCTACGTCCCCCTGAGGGTTTTTAAAGAGATCATTTTCATACAAAATGCCTTCGGAGAAGCATAAATGATTTAAATGAATTTCGTTAAATGCTACAGTATGTATTTCAGACTCCTATTCTATTTCCTCCAAAAAATTGCGGCTGGAAGAAGTGTATGGTTGGGAGTTGATCAAATGGACCCATATATATGTGCTTCTGTTCTGTAGAGAGAAGGAATCTGTTTTGCGTACATTTGTGTTATAATATCCACGTGGTAGTATTCTGAATTACTTTTGCGTTTTTTACAACCCAACGCATACTTACTTTGTCATTTAGGAATTTATTCCAATGATCAGGAAGCCTTTGATAAAATGTACCTGGATTGCAGGCTTTCACGGTCGGTAATCATGGTAATAAAAGATTCCGGGCTATGTGGCCGTGGTCTATAACTGGCGTTTCTTCCAGACGTTTCTCCCTCAACTGCGGAGGGCATCTTCAGTGGCGAGCGCTTCCAGCTGTTGTTTCCCTGTCATAGCCCGGAATCTTTTATTACCATGTACCTGGATTCTCTTTAACAAATTACAAAATGTATATTAGCTCCTAGTTGGCACAAAATGGCCCGGGCCTTGTTGTTCTCTTCAGGTAGACGCATGCTTCATCCGTCACAATTTATTTCCATTTTCCCTCCACTATTTGAAGATCAATGAGCTTTCTGCTGTCAGTGCTTCATTTGGTGCGAGATGTCAAGACAGGTTACGTGCTGCAATTCTAGATTGAAATCTTTGTTAATTATTGTATTACCAATCTTAACGAAAGTTACGATCTTGAATCCAATGATACTTTGAGTATCTGAGTTATTACGAGAATTGAGTACTTTCACTTTTTTGATCACCTCAGGGGTACGTCAACTTTTAGGGCAAGGACTGCCTGTTTTCTCCGTACCGGAATCAATACTAAACAACCTTTACCCTTTGTTATGTAAATACAATATATCCCTATTTAGATATATTAAAATCGCGTTTTTTTTCGGGCTCCTATTATTACCGAATAACTGTAAATAGAATCGAAAATGTCTCAAGTATAACTATCTCATAGCTGATTGATTTTTTCTACGACAAATTATGTAATGATAATTCTCACTGCACACTGAAGACTATAACCGTGATGCAATAAATTGTGTCATTCAAACAATTAAAATGGTCTCTAGAGATCGTCAACAATACTCTATTTATATATCTTACGTTATTTCAATAAATAACGCTTATTAACATCTAAGGCATAGCACCACAGCTCTTCTGGTGTTAAAGAGCCGAATATATTGCTTAGACATGTCTTCTCTAGGCAATGGAGGTGGTATATATTGAGTTTAAATGGCTTTGATTTGCATATAAGCTCTCATAAGAAATATCTCTTTAATAGTAGTGGTCTGGTTTGCTGGATGTCACATAACCTGAATTTAAGAATTAAATAGATTATATATAACGTGTAAATGGGCCTACCGGATATTTGGATACTATCACATTTATATTTCAATAATACAAACACTGAGAACTAGAATTTATAAAACAACTATAGGGCCAGTTTTCATCTATGCCTCAGAGAGAAGGGCTGATATACAAGAGCGAAAAATATTCTTCAAACATACGAGATGAATTATGTAAAAAACATTCTACATAAAAAATCATACAGGAACTGAGAAACTAAACGAATTCTTCATCAAGTCAAATTTAGGGCCCCTTTTTGTTGTTTTTTACATTTCGTTTGTGAAATTAGAATAAATCAATTTCTAATATAAGCTTATTTAAAAGTGTCGGACTGCAGAGAAAACAAATCATACATAACCTTACGTTCCTTTTACCTATCTCCATATTGTTATATGATTAAAGAGTACCTACCTATTCGTCTTTCTTTAATAAAAATATTAAGTAAACTTAACTAATATTTCATAGAGGATACATTAAAAACATAAGGGTTAATTAAACTGTACGGTATAAATTGTGACGAATCAGACATGGCGTTTTCTAGAGTAAATTTTAATTTCGCATTTCAGGTAAACACTCCACTTCTAATGATCTGATTTCGCTATTTCTTTGGGAATAAATTCCTTGGATTCTTTTAGTAGCATACACTGAGTTTCGTTGTGAACCATAGGGGTTTTTAAATGTTTGTACATTTCTGGTGAACTTTTACGCCTAGTGGTCCGATTTTGTTGGTTAACTCGACCTTAGTTTTTAATTAACTGCTTCATGCTAAGGTTTATTTTCATGAAACAAAATTTGTTTCGGCTGAAGTGTTAATAGGCATATAATTTATATATAATTTTTTGTCATGGTCTTTTTCGATATCTACTAGCTAGGATCGGTAAAGATCTGTAATTTATACATATTTTCATAAAATCAATCAGAACAGCGTCATTTCTTCGGAATTTGCTAACACGGCGAGATAAAATGAGAACTGAGGAAACAAAAAGACACTTGGATGTTTACAATAAGTGAATGGTTGTATGAGAGAAACTTGCTCGTAACTGCAATGGCATTAGTCACAAGAGCTCGCATATCACGTGACTATCTACTGGTGGATGTGAGGAGGTCATCTCAAAGATAGAAGGAACTTTGGAAAGAATAAGTCAATATGTCAATATAATTTAAAATAGACAAACATGTTTGGAGGTGGGACAAATATAAATTTAGCGACGAACTGATGTGTCAGATGTAGTTATAGTTAATTTATAGCAATTTATTCAGCTCACTTCCTGCTCCACCCCTGACTGTTATTTACTCTATACATCATGCGCAATAAGAATGCTTACCGGGCTGACAATAGGTTTGACGTACTGCGCAAGACAATGCGCAAGCTAGATTATGAGCTGCTATACATCACTCCACAGTCTATTGTCTTACTCACGACCGCCACTATTTCTGGTTAATCCAGTGCTTGCAGCCACAAATCCCCAACGAATAGGTAATATATTATTCATATTGCAGACATTCCATGCTCTACACATTGCATTATACACTGTTAACAACAAGTCATTCTCTTGTTCTACCAGCAAAATATAAACCACAATATTTCGTAACTTGTTTAATTTATACTTTATAGCGAATTCAGAAGCAATCAAGCTATTGAAGTTCTCGTGAAAATATTTTTGAAATAAATAAATCCCATAGAGTAGACACCGAAATTATCCATGACCATTATATATATATATATATATAGAGGTGAGGTGCTATACTGATATATGTTGATCACTTTTAATAAGTTACCAATGGCCGGAAATGTTGCGTTTTCACACTATGAGTAGCTAAATTCTAAAGAGTTCTGTTAATTGGATTTCAAGACTCAATACTTGACAATACTGTCACAGTCACATCAATTTTCAAAATATCCACCTCCCAGCTCATTGCAGAGCGTACTTAGGCGGTGTAGTGATTGGCGCACACGTTCAAATACTCCTAGCCTCCTTTGAATTATTTCTGTAATAGCGTGTATTCGGGATACAAGATTCATACGTGACTCTACTGGAGTCTGATAGATTGTTTCGTTTCACCCCACAAAAAGTAGTCGAGAAGGTTAAGATCAGATGATGACGGAGGCCATGGGACTAGTCCCCCCTCTGCCAATCCGTCGACCTGGATACGTGGTATACAAATATCTTCTCACATTGGCATCAAAGTGAGCTGGTGCTCGGTCATGTTGCAGCCACATTCCGTTGCGAAGCCACGTATGAAAGGTTCTGTATCTGCGACTTGTTGTCAAGTAATGATTCTTCAAATCCTTCGAACTAACACTGATTTCGAGATATAATTAACTGGTCATAGTGTGAAAACGCATCATTTCATGATATTGTTACTATATTAAAAATGATAACACCTCAATATACTATCTCACCTCAATTGTCATTGTTTTTTTGCAATACCCTGTATATATGCTCATACTGCTCAAAACACCATCAATCCACGTTATGTTTGGCTATCCTCATCGTCTTCTTCTGCCAGGTGGCACCCATTCTAGTATCCTTATTAAGAATATATGTTCTGTCATTCTTTTTTACACGACATTCCAATTTCGTTTGTTTTTTAATTAAACCTGCAAAAATGAAGTTTGAACATTCATATTACTCTGTTTCGTATTTTATCTCTTGTAGAAATTCTGGACGAATTTCTCCAAAAATTCATTTCTGTATAATTTAATTTACTTATTGTTCTAGGTTTTTGTTCCCATGTTTCTGCGTCGTAGGTCATAAATTTGTAAGCACGCATATACACACACATTAACGATCTAGAAGCCTAAATGTTTGTTGTCATCGAAACCAAAATTGGCACATAGCAATTAATTAAAAAACTAACACCGAGTTTGTTAACTAGCATAATCAGTCCGCTAGGTGTAGTAGTATACCGTACCTTAAACGAAAATATAAAATTCGCTCTATCGGTTGCAATTTTCCATGTTCCACAACAAATATCAGTGTATGCTATTATAAATAAACCCAGGAAGGTGTTCTCAAAAAATCAGCGAATTTCGACCATTAGAAATGGTAAATAATAAATTCAATCTACTATCCGCCATGTTTACTCGAACACAATTTAATTAAACCACCTTAAATTAGCAATAGCCTATATCCTACAAGATGAATTATTTAATTCATTTAATATTTCAATAAAATTGAATAATTAATCGGTGTAGATACTATTTAAATTGTAGGACAATTTATTTATTATGCTATAAAAATTATACGTCTAACAATACGTAGTTTATGATTTACGGTTAAGCATGATTTATTTTCCCTGCAGTTCATCACGTTTAAATAAGCTTGGATCAATTTAACGAAAAAAAAGTATATATATATACACATATCCATCCATAGTAATTCTGCCCGAAGGCAGGTCCTTCACTTCAATCATAGCATTTTCATGCTATGCTTGCAGCTTTACTAGGGAATTGTGTAGGTGTGGTAGCTTCCCGTTGCTTTCCACGCCGGTGAAAGATGATGATGATAATGATAATGGTAAGGATGATAATGATAAGGATGATGGCCATATGATTCCGGGGACCGTTTGGGCCTTAACGTTTTCCTGACATTTGTCTTACAGGCGAGGAAAAACTCCGATAAAAACCTCACCCAGAAAAACTGCCCCGACCGGGGATCGAACCCTGGCCCGCTGCGTGACAAGGCAGCACGCTACCTCGAGACCACAGCGGTGGACTATATATATATACACACACACACACACACACAATATATATATATATATATATATATATATTTACACACACACACACACACAGTGTCCGCAAAGTCTTTCTACCAAAACAATATAACTTAGCTCTTAAACTATTTGAGATAGAGACATGCAGTTTTTTGCAACGTATTCTCAAAGGTTTGTTTACCTTTGTTGCATATTGTGATTTAAACGAAAATGACATCTGATGGAAATACCTGATGTGGATGGTAGTATGCTGAGTCTCGTAAATCACCAGTACCCCCATATCCGAACGTAAAGGCGGTTAACATGTCCAGACACAAAGAAAATAGCTTCATCAGAGAACATCACCCTCTGCAGGTACTCATTATGATCATCGTCATCCAGGGATTAAGCCTCTTGGCTCATTCCGGTTTCATGAAAGCTAGAATTCTTAAAATTGTTCAGACCATCTTCTGTGTGGGCGTCAAACATTTCTCCTTCCGTGCGATTTATAATTTAGCAATAATTTTGGAAATCTTCCTTCTGGCATTCTTTCAATATGTTCTTTCCAGTCGTTCCTATATCTAATTGTTCAGTCTGTAAGTATGAAAATATTTAATTCCTTTCTTATATCTTCATTTCTTTTCTTATCCAGCAGAGTATATCCTGGTATATTTCTTAAAAATTGCATCTCAGCTGCTTCCAATCTTTGTTCTCGTCTTTTAGTGATCGTCCAACATTCTGATCCATTGTACTCATTATGTTCGTCAATTGCATTCACTATGGAATCAGAAAATTCAGCACACCGAGGGAAGTCAGTAGGCAACAACGCTTACGTAATTTGCACTTTATATGCCTAAAGATATAACAGCTTAAGGAGGACATTTAGAATTGTTGATTTTGGTAAATGCAGTTCGCGTGAAGCACGACGAACCTATTTTTGAGGGCTGCGTTGAAATGCAAGTTGTGCATTGTCGATAGTTTCTTGGCTCACACCTGGTCGTCCGCTGCGTGGTAAGTCCATTACACTGCCAGTCGCTAGAAATTTCTCGGCCAATCTAATTATGGATGATTTGGATGGAGGATATCTTCCATATAGCCGACGGAAATTTCGCTGAACAGTTTCTGATCATTTACCAGACTCAATTAACCACCATACACATTGGACCTTTTCCTGTGATGTAGTGGTTGTCGTAGAACATAAACTGCAACAATTGAAAACAAAACTTTGAGAGATGTACAATACGTTGCAAATAACCGCATGTCTCTATCTCAAATAGTTTACGAGCTAAGTTACAATGTTTTGGTAGCGGGGCTTTGTGGACATCCCTGTATATGATTAAGAACGTTTTCTTGGGTTTTCCGCGTCATGGATTCATGGTCGACCTCTGGAAACTGATTCCGACGTTTCGGCATTATCCCTCATGTCATTATCAAGGATTATGCCGAAATGTTGGAATCAGTGGCCAGAGACCAACCTTGAATCCATGACGCGGAAAACCAAATAAAACTTTCTTAATCATACTTATATTCGCGAAAATCTACAATATCATATATACACAGGATGATTCAAAATCACTATACATTTTGTGTTGACAGGTATTATTACACATTATGTAATAATACTGAAACATATGCCAGAGTAGGACATAATTTCAATGCATTTCAATGTGACCACCTTGCACGTCTAGACACAACGACCATCGCTCCACTACATTGCAAAACACTTTCTCAAGCATAGCTGGTGTAATCTTAGCGGCTCTAATCCGCTGTTTCAGCTGTTGAATGTTGTTTATCATCACCTGGTACACATCAAACTTCATAAACCCAGGCAAAAATGTCTAAAGGTGTCACGTCTGGGGAGCGGGGTGGCCACATCATTGGCGCTGCACGGCCAATCCATCTATCTGGAAAAGCTCATTTAGGTAGACTCTAACCGTAATAGCTAAATGAGGTGGTGCCGCACCCTGTTGAAAAACAACGGTATCCGTTTTACCATCAGATATCAATTGGGGTTCCAAAACTGTTCCGAAATATCGAGGTATACGTTTCCAGTAACAGTTTTCTCTGCAAACATGAAGGGCCCGTAAACTGTTGACCTGGTTAATCCTAACCATACATTTACTTCGGGTGTGTACCGTTCCAACTCCTGCATCACATTTAGTTGATCCTCTGTCCATATCCTGCAATTGTGTCTATTGACATGTCCACATGTGTGGAATGTAGCCTCATCACTAAATAAGATATTTTCATTAAATTGTTATTTTCCACAGCTTATATAGATCATGACACGCAGCTTCTCTGGATGCATAGTGCACAGGTTCAAGTTTATGCCCGACCTGGATGTGATATGCACGATTGTGCAATTTGTAGCGGAGAGTTCTCCAAACAAGAGCAAAATCCAAGCAGCCGAGATTAAATTTTTAAGAAGAGTAAAAGGCTGCACTAGGATGGACCAGATAAGAAACGAGGATATCCGTGAAGAACTGCAGATCTATTCCATAAAAGAAAAGATATTTAACAACAAGATACAGTGGAAAGAACATGTAGGAAGAATGGCAGAAAGTAGATTACCAAATAAAATATTCCATTATTTTCCAAGAGGAAGAAGAGATGTCGGACATCCTCGGAAAAGATGGTCTTAGATCTATTAGTGAAGACGGAACAGGCAACTCTTGCCTAAACCAGGAAGTGAAGAAGAAGAGAAGAAGAGTTATCCACACAGTGATTTGAGGAATACCCAGCTCTCTACTAAGTCTCCTGGTTGATGCAGAGGGGCTGCGAGTGATCGCATTCTGTACATTTTGCACGGTATGTGGTGGTACGACCGGTCTCCCTGGACGCTCTTCATCTGCAACACTACCAGTACGCTGAAATTTATTGACCAGGTTCTTTATAGCCAGCCTGGTGGGGCCGGAGTTCCTAAATTTACGGGCGAAATCTGCCCGCATTTATTCATACGTCATACTACGAAGACGAACGGAAAAAAAGCTATTCTTTTTTCATTTGTTAGCATACTGTTATATTATCTGCAACACAAATTAATACAATCACTGTATCATCAAAATATATACCGGTAGTGACTTTTGAATCACCCTGTATATATTCCATAAACCATCAAAATGGCACCGTATATTCGACTTGCTGAGTGATTCATTTAGTTTACACAGTTCTTGCGTGACGGAGTTTTGTCAGATTCTGTTTAATGTGAAATCAAATCAAAGGTGTAGAAGTATATACTGACAATTAAACAAGTGCCTTATATAGTATATTTGACCGGATATAAACCGCATCTTTTATCCAAATTTCGAAAAACAGTAAGATTACGGTCTGAAATGTTGCATCTTGGCTTTTATGATTTTTATTTATTTTGTATTTTGTATGTATGCTGTTAAAAATATACGTTTCCTTATCATACGGGAAATATAGCGTCACAGCTGGCATTCATAAAATTAACTGAGGGGATTTTATGTCGCAACAATGGAAGAATTTTAGTTTTAATTTTAGTGTTAAGATGAATTGTTTACCACCACCACAATCACCACTCTTACAATAGTAATCAATATCAGTAATGAAATTAGTCTGTCCCATCCTGGTGTCACAACTGATCCAAGTCTAGCAATTTCTTCATTAGGCATCCTCTTCCAATTGATGTGTGTATATATATATATATATATATATATATATATATCCGGCGGGTTCGAATCCCGTCCAGGCATTTATTTTTCTTATCATGCCATATATATATATATATATATATATATATATATATATATACATCTAGTAATAATGGAGAATATAATACATATATAAGAAAAATAAGTGTTTGAATTGGATTCGCCTGGTAGTGTATCACGCTGAGGTACAGACTCAGAGATCCGGGTTCGAATCCCGTCCAGGCATTTATTTTTCTTATCATACCATATTAAGCTTGCATTGCTCAATGTTAAACATTTAATTATAATATATATATATATATATATATATATATATATATATATATATATATATACGAATTTTTTCTTGGGTTTTCCCCGTCTTGGATTCAAGTTCGACCTCTGGTCACTGATTCCGACGTTTCGGCATGATCCCACACGCAATTATCAAGGAATGATAAGTTCGATTCACATGTTTAGGCTTATATAAGAACACACACAGAGTTTTCGCTGTGGCCCGTTTCGGAAGACATACACCCATCCAAGGTTGAGTCCTTGTGTAGTATATATAAATATATATATATATATATATGTTTGTGTGTGTGTGTGTGTGTGTGTTTGTAATATACTCACATGTTTCACATTTTTCTAATATTAAATTTTGTCAATACAGTAAAAGCTCCTTATTCAGGTTTGGTTATTCGCGTTTTCATTATTGACGGGTTAAAAAATTGCGACACAGTTCCTGTATTCGCGGCTAAAAATATATTTATTCGTGGATCCAATAGGTATATTTAGAACAGGGCCGCCCAAACTTTTTAATGGGCCGGGTCAGTAACTGATTGTGCAATTGGCCGCGGGCCGGAACATAATTATAGTTACTATTATTGCTTCTACTGCTGCTTCTATTGTTGTTATTATTATTATTATTGTTATTACTATTGTTATTTTTATTAAAATAAAATCGCATGATCATACAAGAGTCTATTAAAACATTTGTGACACCATGCTGCAATTAAAATTGTAAAAACAAAATTGGTACAAAAGTGAATAGGCCTATACTAAGGGCCTAGGACCTACTAATGATAAGAGTGGAGCTGGCTTTTTAAATATAACAAACGATCGATGTCGGGTGGCTGCTGAGTAGTACTGATAAATAAGACGTCTTGGAGATGTTCGTCACTCAAACTTTACCTCAAGCGAGATTTTTGAATTTTCATTTTAGAAAATGTTTGTTCACACAAGTATGTCGAGGAAAACATGCAGATAAATCGTCGGGCGTGTTCCTTTAACCCTAAATATTATGCAGGTAGTAACTTGTAGAAAATTTAATGAGATCTGTAGGATCAAAAACTCCTTTCATTGCGTCATTACACTACAAATCTATTAGTTCAAATTGCAACATTGCTGGTGCTTTGTTAACATCGAAGAGACCAAAACAAAGAAATGTCTGGTTCCATTTTATTGAAATAACAAATCTATTAGATAACTCTTCTTCGATTCTTTCAATAACTTCCAAAAAATAATCACTTCTGAAACACAATTGAGGATATTCATATTGCAGAGCATTTACACTAGGATAATGTACGCAGTTTTTCACAGACACGTGCCTTTTCAATAGCTTCAGTTTCAAATAGCTGTTATTGCACTGTAAACTTGGTTGATTAATTTATCTTTACCTTGTAAAATTATGTTCAAGTAATTCAAATACTTTGCTATGTCGACAAGTAATGCTAGTACTTGCTGGTCCAGGATTCGTTAAACTTACAATACTCGGAATCAACTTTGCGTCTTTTTGAAAACATTTTCTCACTTTAATACTATTTTTACAACTATTATGTGCACATACTACTGTTTGATTGACAATACAGCAAACGAAACAAGCAATGTTCAAAGTTTGGAGTGGGGGAGAAAACGGTAAATAAGGGATGAATCATCTCTACTGCTTTGTCAAGAGAAGCGGTGACACCTCAACCTCACATTACAGAGAGCTGAGTTTCACACGGGGATTTCCAAACTAGATGTTACAATTTAAAATCTAAATTAAAAATATAAAATTAATTTGTTCATTTCAGTGCTTACACGGGCCATATGAAAAGCCATGGCGCGCCGTAGTTTGGACGGCTCTGATTTAGAAGGATTAGTACCCTTTATTAACGAATCGGCAACATGTTTTACTGCACGCACATGCCAAGGCGGCTTTTACAAAGAATTATTCAAATAAAATGGACAAATAACTTCAAACTAAAACAAACCTTACTGTCACTAAGCCTAATGTTCGTTGTTAACAACCGTGGCCGCCGTATTTATTTTGCCGCTATGTCCTTCAATAAATGCCGCCCTGGCCACGATCAGTGTTTTATTGTTTCAACTTGTCAATCGTTGCAAAAAAAAATTATTGAATAATACGTGCCACTTCTCATTGGTTCCCGATTTGTAATGTCGAGTAAAAGGAAAGAAAAAATTAGTTTCGAAGCGGAATAAAGTAGTGTTGCCGCTTAAAGTGGGAAAATAATTCTTGACATTATACGCATAGCCGATTCATTTGCATCCATATCAAGCTGTTTCAATGTTAGTGAATCAACTGTATGATTCTTCAGAAATCTGAAGACAAATGCGGAATTCTATAGCTGAATACACAGCTGAATACCAATCAAAATTGAAATACCTTATAAAAGCAGCAAAACTGGTAAAAATTACTAAATTCTTTAAACCCTTGCCTAAGCCTGAGAATAGTAAATAATAGAAATTGTTCAAAATCTCTAATTAAATTGATTTTTGATAATTGTTTTATTATATTTTGGAATCGTGAAACGTATCCCCTATACACACATACAAATTACCATTTCATACTCACGGTTTCTGTATTCGCCTCATATTTACGAAACACATCCCCCGCAAATAAGGAGCTGTTACTGTAATGCAACTATTTAGTTCTAATTATTGCGTTAGTTTGATAGTCTGATCTCCGATTCTATATTTACCTTCTCGTCGTTGAATGCCTTGCGAACGTAAATGACCCGGGAGAGCTATGCCGGCAGGCAGAAACGTCACTCATGACGGACAGCTCAAAGGCGATAAGACAGGCGATAAAAGTACATGGCTCGAATAAAACGACGATTTCTTATCGTAGAAATAAAACCATCAAGAAACGCGAATGTATGTTTCACTGTGTTAAAATTTTCCGATGGTAAAATAAAATAAGTCAGTCAGTTCTCATGGGGGGAACTATTTCAGGTAATCCATGATGAACACTCAAACATAGATACATGTTCTTAGGAACATTGAATATTATGATATTACATAGTAGTGAGATATTAAAAATATTAACACTGGAATTAGATATACCTCCCTCGGACATAGTCGCTTTACCGAACGTTTGATGGCCAGGAGTACATAGTTAATGATCAGAAAGCTTTACATTGTACTATCGGAGTACAGCGAGACCGCAATTCGGAACAGATTTTTAGTCCGAAGGTTGCTGAAAAAATATAAAAATATATGTTTTCTATGTTACAGTTCTTGGATTCAACAAAAATATAAAAATATGGACCTAAAAGTTAGGTTTGCAGTAATTTTATCTTCTTGCGGTATGTCTGATTATTTATTCATATAAATAAAAGGGTACATTTTATGTCCGGGTAAAGTAAATTTTAGGACTTGAACGGAATTTTATGAGAAGATTGTGGGCATGTGTACAATTTTGTTTCGAATTCTGGAAAATTACTAAATTCACAAATACTGTGTACAGTAATTGTATGAAATGTATGCTTGTTTTTTTAATACATACTTTTGTTATTCCTGTATTTAATAAATATATTATTAATATTTATCAATATTTGTGCCTTATGACTTATATATAATCGATAGATTAATTCATTATTGTTTAATACTTTGCGTATATATTTTTTTCTTTTCATGTACAGTAGATTGGAGTTGTTCTATCTTTGTGTATTTTCTGTATTTTATTAGTTTTTATTTTGTCTTCATTTTTATTTTATTTTTAGATATATCTATTATTGTTCAGTTTGGCCAAGTAATTAATTGTTTAGCATGTAATATTACTGTGATTTTTGTATTTGCATGCAGAAGAGAAGACCACAGGGCCTTAACTTCACCAAGCTAAAAATAAAAATAAAAATAAATATATTTATTTTATCTTTTGATTTCGGCTTAACACATAATACTGATTTTAAATTATGTTTTTATAAGGCCCTCCTTTAAATAATATTAATTCTACTTTAAACACATATTAATATAATTTTTGTTTTTTCTAGGTAAGTTCCAAACCATGTTTACCCAAGACAATTCGGCAAGAATCTTTGTAAGTAATATTTATTTATTTATTTATTTATTTATTTATTTGTCTTACAAAAGCGTTGCGGATACTAAAGGCGAACTCAACATCGGGTCACGATGTTAAGTTCACCCTTCATATCCGAAACGCCTCATTATGTATAATCACTTTAATAGAAAATACTGTATTATCCATCAGTAATTCGGGATTTCATCAATAACAACTTCATTATAGAATTGTACTTAAAACATAACTATCTTATAGCCGATTGTACAATCGGGGACATTAAAACTTTTGGATATGCCGCATCAATGTTTACTAGCAATAACGGAACTGTCGTTAAACGTACGGTACATTTTATAATTTTTTGTACTCTACTATCTGAAACTGTTTACTACTCCAGCTATGAAATAACTTAAGCAAAAACTGTAAAAAATATAATCATCATCATCATCATAGTACATTCACGAATTTAGGCCATTTGTTGACCTGTTTCGGTCTCAAGAGAAACACCATCCAAAAGTCTTTTGAGTGGACGTCCTGGTCTTCTTCTTCCTGCAGGTTGAAAAAAATATAATATAAATGCAAATGTCATAATTCGAACGATCACATAATGAATCTTAGATTAAATTAGATTGGTAAAGTGGTTTCGGCTTTTTGAGACCCTAAAAGAGCAACCTTACTTTTGTTTCATTTTAATATCCACATTTACTTTATAGAATGAATGAGATGAAATCTACTTTACGACGCTATGTTGAACCTTATAATGTTTTTGTTCTATAAGTTACACACAAAGCATTCATACACATGACTCATATCGCCATTTATTTTGGACGGGACCAAGGCCTCGAGGAGGGACAACATCCCTTTCACCTATATTCTTCCTTAACTTACAGACAGGTTTGGAGTCATGAGAAATAATGCCTTCGTGACGTACTCCATTAGATCACCATAACCATACATTTTAAACATCTGTGATTTGCTAAACCAGAATATTGTTTTTTACCTAACATGAGATGAGGTGAAAGGTGATGTGGAATGATTGAATGGAGATGACTTGAAGATGAATGAAGAGTTTTGATGAGATGAATTTCGGAAGATGGGAAACCTCGGAAAAAACTCCAAAATCCCGGTGTGGTCTACCACAATCAATATACCCTCCGGAACTGTCAGGATTCGAACTTGAGATCCCAGTTGGGGTAACCGTTCGCGCTAGCCAAAGGGTATTGGGCCTTACGTTCTATATTTTGTTTAACAACAGACCACTAAATCATAAAATATTGAGATGTCTTCGTAGACGTTTCTAAGATTTGACGAATTAGTAATAATGTAGTAATGCAAACAAAATATCGGGATGTTTAAACAATACTCTTTGGAAAAATAAAAAAATGTAAGCATAGATACAAAAGTAAGAATTTAAAAGTCTGTCATAAGAGCAGTTCAAACATATGGTTATGAATGCCGAACAGAAACTCAAAACAAATCAATGAAACAACCGAAATGAAAATTTTAAGGAAAATCGTATGAAAATCGCTAAGAGAGAAAATTCGCAGCTCTGTTATTAGAGAAGAATGTGAAATTGAACCTATAAACCTCTGGATAAATGATAGATGACTAAACTGGAACGATCACAGAGATAGAATGGAGAACAGTAGATTAGTGAAGAAAGTACGTGACTGGACACCTCAGCAGAAAAGGCCTTCAGGACGACCACAACTACGATGGAAGGACGTCATCATACCCCGGACCTGTAGTGAATGAACACGTAACAAGCTGCCAGATTTCATGCGTAGAGGAAGAAGAAGAAGAAGTAATAGTTTTTGGAAACGACTAACATTCTGTATCCGTCAAGGCGTCAAGTGGTATTTGTTTCGTTTTTTCATCAAGCGCAATAAGTAAATACAAGACAGCAAGTAACTAGACGCTTGCAATTCAGAGCTAGATCAAAGTAAATAGCATTTACAATGCCATGAAATATTCCTTTTCGTTTATCACAGCTATTAATAAATTAATGCTGATTACGAGCAATAAGATGCCCATTAAAATACTCTATTCAACTCTACGTCGGATAGGCTGACAAGGTAAGACATTGATACTCACCATTTGTGTTGTTTCATTGGGAATGGACCTGCATGCGGGTAGGAGGTGGAGGGCATATATTCACATCTAGTAAACAATTATAACACTATATTATCAAGATGTTTATTGCCCCCCGGTGTACAGTGTGTCCAAGCAATGAGACAAAGTGGCGAATTGGTGAACTAAGAATTATATCTCTATACACAAACTTTACGTACAGTATATGTATACCAGCAGCAAAACAAAATATGCAACGCCCTCCAAAGCTTTCCGTCTCTACGTTTGGATACAAAATAGATTTCTGAATGTTTATGTAAATATTTTTTTTCTTTATTTACTAATATATCCGCATACAAACATATACATGCATTGTTTTGATGTGTTTTAATGCAGTACAGGAATATGTAGAAATTAAGGCAAGTTGTCGCAAAATGCTAAACAATTTTTAGGACTAGCTCACATGTGGTGTGTATTTGAGCAACCACTTCAGTGGGCAGGAAGCTTTAGCCCCCATATAATAAATAGAATAAATTTTAAATAAAATAAATCTCTAAACATACTAACACTATTTTTTCTGGCAACACGTTTTCAGCATTAATTCCTGAATAACGAACTTTCCTCTTTCAAAAACCTTTAACGTGTGTGCGTGCCTGCGTTCAACTGTTTCCCTTGGTGGATTGTGGGTTTTAATCTTCCTTTCTCTGAAACTGCTTGATGTTCAGATAATCTCCACGTTACGATAGAATTCCGCCAAATCTGTGTATCGAACATTCTATATACAGACTTTACATATTTCTAGGCATTACAAAAAGAATCCAAAAAAAGACGGAATACTAATCTGTTAACTGTTGGCTGTATAAAAACATATAAGTAATATCTCAGAAATAGCATTATAAGTAAAATAACATTTCGTAAATGAAAAAATGTTCAGCAATATATTAAAAAAAAGTTGTTTTTTACTCTTCCTGTTATGATTTATATTGATTGCTGTACTTTTTTTCTCTGACAGAGATTCGGCTTTATTAACATAGACGTTCTTGCTGTTGAAAATTCACATATTAAAAGGCAAGATAATAAATTTCAAACAAGCAAGATTACAATTGTATTGTAAAACATATAAATTGTAATGAACCAGCGTTCTTGATAACAACTACAAGAAGTAATTAATATAAACAAAATGAAAGAAAACGAACAAAGAATTTATTTCATCACAAGATTTATTGCATAACGCCAGTGAAATACATAGTCTCTAGATGAAATTAAAACTTTGTATTTTTGAGCAGTAAACCAAGCGCAGAATTACGCCGATTTAGCAGAGTAGTTTTAATTTTACCTAATTAATCTTAATCATGTATATCCGTTTAATATGTAAATTAAATTATTATACTGACATTATGCGGTTTATAAAAAACAAAAGTATGGGAAACTGCATGGTACACGGTTTAATATTTTATAAAAAAAATGTATTCTGTACCACTGTGGTAGCGTCGTTGCCTCACACGCAGTGGGTCTGGGTTCGATCCTCAGTCCTACAGAGAATAATTTCAAATTTGGAAATTTATTCTTTAAAGCTTCTCCTATTCCAGTAATATGACCTTATGTTCCTACTCCTGTAATAAAATAATCTATCCCTTTAGGAGAGGCCTTTATGATTTCTTTTGCCCTTGTATTTCTGTCATGAATTTTTTCTGGGGTTTCCTTATCTGTAAGACAGATTTTGAGAATCTTTAAGGCCCGAACTCTCCCCGAACAACATATGGCGATAATAATAATCATCGTTATCACATTCTCCATGTTTAGTGTAAATATGTGTGCTAATTGTGTGTAGCTTTTTTTTAAACCACGCAGACTGCTACCATTTGTGGGCAAGAGAACCACGCTACTACTACCATAAATCCGGGATCGGGTTTTGTTATTGCTGTCTCTATTAACGTGGATCTGATTTCCTGCAAGGTTATCTATCACGAAGTTGCTTGCCTTGGGCCCATAGAAGGCAGCAATTGATTCATCTTTCTCTCTCAGATATATAGACATAAATAGTTAATGATTCTCAAACACATAGAGTGAGCGAAAAAGATAATAATTGTCATTCCAGAAAGCTAAACAGCATAATAGCAAGGGAGCTGGAAATTATTTCCTATTTGAGTGAATTTCCGTCTAGGATAGAGAACAACTATGCGCACATCAATAAAGCAGCAGATAAATAAAAGATGACCTTTAATAGTAACAAGTTGTCTGATTTAAAAACAAATTAACAAAAAAAGACTTTGATCATTCAGAGAGAAAACAAAGTATAAACAAATAAATAACAATATTCTTACAATAGAAAAATACACACCATACCTCACGCTACACTCATACTTGCGTCCGAATCAGGGACCACTTCTTCCCTGGTCTGCCGGACCAACTAAACCACGCCGCTTCTCGGCTTCAGATCAGCTTGTCCATTAGAGCTTGATTCGCACTGCGAATTGTCCAGGCCTCACTGCCGTAACATAATATGGGTCTATTAAACTTAAATACTATAATCGCAATGTAGACCTAATAAATAACACAGGTCTGCGAACTCATTTATTTTTTCTGCGGCACAGTGTTTAACAGGTCTTTAAACCTAACTTTGGTGTGCTGAATTCAAATGTGTTAGCAGTTTTTTCGTATCGCGTAAGGTTTTTCTGTCATGTTGAAATTAAATATTTATTATATTTTGCATTGTATGTAATAGTCATGATCCTTTAAATTGATGTAAAAACTACAGAGGCTTGATACAATATCAATTGTGCAATTAAAACAGATTAAGATATATAAAAACTACTAATATATCTTAACGTCTCTATTTGTTCCTCTGCTTAGCAAAACATAAACGTTGAGTTGTTTGGCATTTGTGCTCCAGCCGAGGATTTTCTCTTACCAAACACCAATATTTGTAGGCAATCATGGAGACATCCCATCGACCCTGGTACCCAATTTCTATTTCTTTTATGTCTTGATGGAATCTCTCACCATGTTCTTCACTTATTGCTCCTAAATTCTCTGGGAAATGTATAAGATGAGGGTGGATGAAATGTAAATTCAAGCTCATATTATATCCCATTGCCCTGAAATATTCGAGCATGGTTTTTAAAATTTTCTCATATTGTTCACCTTTAACATTACCCAGAGATTTCTCGAAGACGCCCTTGTATGAATCCCAAGCTTGTAATTCCATGTCAGACGTGAAGATTTTAAAACCAACATTCCTATTAAGTTTCCGAATCTGTGGTCATCAAAAAGTTCTCCTTCACTCTTGCTTCCGAGAGTAACAGCAGTGTTGGTAATATGGATTTTTTTTTGTCCAAAACGTTAACAAACTACTTCATTAATCCTCTTGTTTGTGCAAAAGTTCTAGTAATTTTTTTTTTCAGAATCAATTAATGGACGATTTATTACATTCTTTCCCAGGTACCAGTTGTTTCCTTTTCGGCCAATTAGTAAATTTCCAGTGCTTTTCCTGGCTCTAGAGTCTGATTCGCACGACCAACACGAAATTTCATGCATCCTTCTTGTTGTCCCAATAAAGTACTACACATTTTAAAGTTACATCATACGTACAACTTGTTTTCATGAAATATTTTTTTTATGAAGTAGTACATATATTTGTATATGTTTATTTCATGTATGCTAATTGATCTACTGGAATTGATCTAATTTATTCCCATTATGCGGAAAACGCCCTTTAGACTAGAATCAATAAAAATACGCCAATCTGCCGGTTGATAAAACTGTTTCTAGGCGACCATTCAAGTCTGGGATATAACAACAGTACACTACTCCCCCTATTACGAAATACTTACTTACTTACTTATTCACTGGCACTATCGAACCCGTAGGTTCATGGCCGCGCGGACATACGCTCTCCATACATCCCTATCCTGAGCTAATACTTTCCAATCATTCCCTGTATAATCTACTTCCCTCAAATCATAGTTAATGTTATTCTCCCACCTCATTATTGGTCTACCAACTGGGCGTTTTCCCTCTGGCTTTCCTACAAGAAGCTTCCATGCAAGTCTTTCATTCCCCATACGTGCAACATGTCCTGCCCATCGCAGTCTACGAGACTTAACTGTTCTTATTATATCGGGCATCCTATGAAGACCATGTAGTTCATTGTTATGTAGTCTTCTCCATTCACCTGTCTGTTCATCTCTCTTTGGTCCAAAAATTTTCCTAAGAACTTTATTCTCAAATACTCGTAATCTCCTTTCCTCCCTTAAAGTAAGAGTCCATGTTTCGCAGCCATATAATATAACTGGTAGAATAATAGTTTTATATATTTTCAGATTAACTTTTTTGAAAGGAGTTGGGATATCAAGAGTCTCTACAATGCATAATAGCACGCATTTCCAGAATTGAGCCTATGTTTAATTTCTTTGTGCATCTCATTCCTATTCCCCCTATTACGAAATACTTTTTTAATTTACTTCACGATGTCCATACCAATAAAAATATGTACCAGGAGCTAAAAGATTGTCTTCATTAAATTTCGAACCTAAAAGTTATTTGTTTTTCCTTTTGTAAGGCCGCAAATAGCGTACCATATCGTTTAATTTTGATTAATTGATGGACGCGGATGTTGTCTTTTGATTCTAGGGTCACATTGAAATCTCTTCTGTGTTGGAGGTGGATGGAATTCTAATACTACTCTCTTGTAATGCATTGGTGGTATTGTAATCGTAACATCTGGCCCATGTGCTTATTGCTTGCGCAGTTTTTCGCCGGAAACTGTGTAATATAACCAGGAGAGAGTCGTAGGATGAACCTAACCTCAGTTAAGCACAATGACAAACTGTTACGAGCAAAATCAGTGATTATTATATTATAAAATAGTATTATACTTTAATGTGTTTACGTAGCTTAGTACAGCACGTTTATACCGAATGCAAGTGGTAGATTGTGTGCTCTCATTTTTTGTGTTAAAAATAGAATTGTGCAAAATCTGTACGTGATACGCAAAAACTAGTAACAGTTAAGTCATTCACAACCCCCAACAAGTAACAATAGTTTTAGTATCTACAGAATTATCATTCATAAAACTTCGTGGCTCGACAGGCCTGCTACTCGGCTGCTGGCCTTACATCCACATGTGTTAATCACAGAGATAGACAATCATCCTGCCAATGTAGGGGTTGACATGTGATCAGCATGTCGAGTCCCCTAGCAATTATAGCTGGTATTCTCACCTGGAGAATTCCTCACGATACTAGATGGGCACCGATCCCATGATGGCCGAAATTCCGAACAAATGCAAATCCCAAGCTCTGCGTCACGGTATGTTGCCTTAACCACTCGGCTACGTTGCGGGACGAATTATATCATTCACATCGGCATAAAACAGGCTTTATTACCAATATCTAATTTCTTACTAAACCAAACTTCATATACACCAATTTAACGCAAAAATAATGTTAACAGCTGGCACTGGTGCCAGATAAAATATTGAGAGTTTCAGTTAGAGACATTAACTGCATGTTTTCATATTAGTATATATTTTTTATCCCATAAATTGGAAATGTATTCTATAAGAAAAAATTATTTTATTTATTCAATATTGTTTATGAAACAATATAAGAACAAACGAGTAGAAATTATTTAATTTTTTGTCAAATTATGTAATAATATAAATAATAATGCGGTAATTTACAGTTTTACATGATTTTGTTTTAATTGTAGTTCGGAACATTTAAATAACTCGCAAGATAAATTGTTTTGCCAATTTAAGGGTTAACAGGAAACTTACGTAGAAGAGCCAAGGTAGGTTTATATTAGCCTCAACCTGACATTTTCGCAGTTTAAATTTGGAACAAAATTGCTTATTTTCAGATCATTGCGATAATATCATTCGTGTGGACGAAACGGAGCTTTGGCAGTTTTTTCACCGGGATTTTTTTCCATTTTCGTCTGCCACACATTTCATTCCACCAGTTCTCCGTACTCATCAGTTTCGTTTCGTTCATCTGCTCTTGTCACTGTGTGTCCGGCACACTTATTATTCACCAACCTGTATAAATATAGGCGCTTACTCTCATCTTTTCCCTGCACCCAATCCTGAGATGTGCACGAATTCAGGATATTATATTACGGTTATATTATAGCTACTAGATATACAAATTTCCAAATTTTAGATACCACAGATTTCAAGCGCACTGTACGAAGTCTCTTTGTTTACTGAATGCAGGTTTGCAGATTCACTTTTTTATATACTTATCTGCTGAAATCAAGAATAAGTGTTTTGTTATTACAGCTTAAACAACTAACACACTAATTAGTCTTATTAAATTTCTTAAGTTAATATGTTAAATATCGACATTCCAGAATGTTTAATTAACTACTAAAGTTTGTACCTTCCACTATTTTGTGCCTTCGAGTATTTTTGTTTGAACTTAAAAATGTAACTAAAAAATCACATACACTGATTAGTTATATGGTGGTGATGATTTTTTATTGGAAATTGTTTCTACACTACAGTAGTTTTTTATTGAACCCAAAGTAATTTTATTCTTGAAATAATACTGTCTTGCTTATTATCTTTCATCAATTTCATTCTATCCATACTACTCTGTTCCATCCATGCATTGTTACTGTTGATTTCTTCTTATTCTTCTTCTTCTTCTTCTTCTTCTTCTATCTTCAGCATTCCATTCGAAAATCACTTTCGGAATTCTCTCTTCTCCCATTGTTTGTTGCAATCATCCAAAATTTCGTTCAGTTACTTCAAGAATATTCTCATCCAATATAATCGTCAATGTTGAACGCCCATTTACTAGATGGGAGGATTCATTAAATCCCACTTGATGTGAAAACAGGTCAAAGGCCTAATTTCATGAAGCAGAAGAAGAAGACTATAATCGTCTAATTCTTTGGTTTCTAATTGTATCAATTCTTAATTTAGAAAATAACAATAATAGTCGGGGATGAAGTACTGCTTCATTTTAATTCTGCTGATGATGGAAAAAGTCCCGAAACGCCTAATGTGAATTAATACTTTTAGTAGTTCTAGAGACACACTTACAAGTTATATATTTTTATATTATAATTTTTATATTTTCACTAACACGTCAACGAAATTTTACCTTGAGTTGTATTAATATTGCCGATTAACACTTGCACGGTATATAGGTAAACGTCTAGGTAATATTTAAATTAAAGTAATATTTAAATCAAAGTAATATTTAAATCGAGAATCCGACTCTACGCGTTATATTTGCTGCACTGGTTGTAGAATGACGTAAGAGAACACTGTATTCCACAAGTTTGAAAATCGTTAATATTCATGTTCGTCACTGCTATAAAGAAAAAAATCTCTTTAATTTGCTTACTTGTTATAGAAAGTACCAGGTGGCAGTGAAGACATTACATCTCGAAATAATGGAGAATATATATATATATATAGGTCGGCCGCGGTGGACTTGTGGTTATCCTCATTGCCTCTGGTCCCAAGGGTCGCGAGTTCAAACCCGGCCGGGGTCGATGGATTTTTAGGACGGAAAAATCCAAGGAGCAAGTCCTCCGGGAGGGACTTTAAGCCGTGGGTCCCGAGTCTGAAGTTTTTCAGGCTCGTAAAAAATCTATAAGCCTGAATGAAAAGGCCTCTAAGCAAAATTTACCGAATTTTCCCGTCCTAGTACTACCTTCGTTTCCTATATGTCAGTATGAGGCGGAACGCTGACCACGTACCACTCAAAATGACATCTATACGAAAACAAGTATAACTAAATTAGTATGGTTCAAATTCTTCCTGTAGGGGGAGAGCGTCTAAATCTCTGTGAAGGGAAAACATAGACTTACAATACAATACAATACAATAATATATATATATATATATATATATATATATATATATATGAAAAGTCCACCGCTGTGGTCTCGAGGTAACGTGCTGCCTTGTCACGCAGCGGGCCCGGGTTCGATCCCCGGTCGGGGCAGTTTTTCTGGGTGAGGTTTTTATCGGGGTTTTTCCTCACCTGTAAGACAAATGTCAGGAAAACTTTAAAGCCCAAACGGTCCCCGAAATCATATGGCCATCACCCTTATCATTATCATCCTTACCATTATCATTCTTACCAATATCATTATCATCATCATTATCATCATCATCCTTCACCTGTGTGGAAAGCAACGGGAAGCTAGCACACCTACACAATTCCCTAGTAAAGCTGCAAGCATAGCATGAAAATGCTATGATTGCAGTGAAGGACCTGCCTTCGGGCAGAATTACTATGGATGGATATATGAAAAATAAATGTTAGTATTAGATTTGTCCGATGGTGTACCACGCTGGAGCACCAATACAGAGGTCCGGGTTCAAATTCCGTCCAGTCATTTATTTTTCGTATCATGTCATATTAAGCTTGCATTGCTCAATGTCAAAAAATTATATATATATTCGTGATACTAAGTGTTTAGACTATTATACCTTAATATTATGAAAACTTCTGTTTAGAGTCGTATGGGTATTAAAGTTAAGGATATATGAATGAAATATGTATGCAGAGTAGTCGAACATATATTTTATTTTATTAGCAATATGACATAAATTATATATCTATTTTTTCTGAAGATTTGAAGAACTAGGGTAATTTCGACATAGTATTAAAGTAAATTCGTAACAGACTTATTATTCACTCTCCATGTTACATCCAATGTATTTGCAATCCCAACTTATAAAGAATCAACCCTTTACAATTTTATGGAACCACAGATCAAAATTTTTACATTGTATCCGTTCACGTATAGTATCGAGGAGTATCTATTGAAAAATGTTCTTCAAACAGACAAGTATTAAATCTGACAACTGCTGACATGAATGAAAAAACTTCCTCCAGAAGTAAACATAAAATATACCCAAGGAATACTGTTATCACAGACATGAAAACACAGCAAGAAGGTAGACTTCTAATATCTACGAGACAGAAAAATAATTTGTTTTTTTTTTGCCAGTAGAACTTTGTTACAAACGAAAGAAAAAAAATACAATGAAATTATCCGTGTCACGTTATTAGTGGAGTTTGCCCAATTATATATTATGTACTTAAATATACCTGTTTGGAAAAAATGGAACAAATTCGAAAATAAATTGTATGATAATTTTATGCTATGTAACTGGAATATTTGTGGACCGATTACATTGTGATACATCCTGCGATTGTAATTGTATGAATACTCTTTTATTATGTATTGTTCGGAAAATAATGCATTTATAGGGAAATTAGTAGGGTCATTTATGTTTAATTACCTGAATGGTTAGGTTTTCGTAAAAAGTATCTGATTCCAATTAAATTTGAACTTCTAGAATAAAGCAGAATGTGAAATAATATCCTTCATTATCATATATTTTTAAAAGTCTTGTCAGTGAAACCATTTTTCTCTTCTTTGTTACTTTTCTCATTCCTTGAAATTATTCGCAACGCATTTATGACATCTACCAATATAGGCTCTACTCATTCGTTTTCCTCTAATTTGTTTCCCCAATATTTTTTCTTAAACATAGGTGTTACGAAAATTATTATGACTGAATACATAACCAGAAAAAAATGTTTTTATACTACTGATTTTGAAGATTATTGATTTTTTTGTCCAAGTACTCTTTATGAATTGCCGTCATAACCACATGCATTTTGTATCCAATATCTTTAAATCAGTTTTTGTCAAACCCAATATTCACAGGCAAACAATTGCTCAAAAAGAAAAATTCTTAACAGTTCCTTATTCTCTACAATTACGCTTTTGTTTATAAATAAATGTATTCGCCAGTTAACCTTTAAATTCACAATGTATCATATATCATACATCAATTGTTTTAATTTATCTAATAGTTTTAATAAAACAGAAAAAGTGCATTATAAGAAATTACTGAAATATCTGTGGAATTGCACAATATATCTAACTATAATAGATATGCACGATTTTGTTTGCAGTGCGGTCCGCCACAATTAAGTAATTGATATAAATTACTGTTTTGCCAAATTAAGTGTAGATAATGCAATTTTTTATTTCAACGATCGATCTGTTGTATTTAGTGACTATTATGCTTCCTCCTCAACTCCTTTCCGATACAGGATCTGGTCGAGGGATGAGATGCGATGAATTCCCTTAAATTAAAGAACGGAATGAAGCGAAAATGAATTAGATGAATGTGAAGAATTGGTGGATTGGAATTTGTGGCAGGGACAAACGAGAAAAATTCCGGTAAAACCTGCCCAGACTCCGTATCGTCCACCATGAAACCCACATGGAGTAACAGAAACGCGAACTTGAGACCAAGCAGTGAGTAGTGAGAATTTAACCGCAGGGTCTATCTTAAAATTAGGAAGAGAATTAAATTGAATCCTATCTACCGATAAGAAAACTCTACAAGTCTTAATTCTATTAATATCTTCTTTTTTTCAATCTTTGGGCTAATTTTTAGAACACTCGTCAATAATAAAAAATCGTTTGAGGCTTAGCTCGTAAACCCGCCAATAAAGAATAATTGGAAATAGAAGATCACCCAGCAATCATCATTGTATAAGCTCCTAAATTTAGTACAATTAAAAAAAACACAAAAATCCTAATTCAAACAAATGAAGTCCTCTTAAATAAAGGAAGATTATCCACAACAAAAAAGATAAAAATATACTAAAAATAGTGATATTGACTGCAGTAAAACTGTTTACCCTCTTCTATCTTAAAATTTACAACCTTTATACTCATCATAATTATCACCAGCGTTGTGTTACACATTATCATCACTAAAAACCCAATCATCAAAAAAAAAAATTAAAATGCGTCGACGCGTTTCAGTTTGACTATTTAACTCATGCCCCAAATGAGAGTCAGTTACCAATCACATTTCAATTATTTTTTATTTACAACCAATCACAGTCGTGTTTCGCCTAGAATTTACCAAGTAAAATTTATCATAATAAAGAAAGCACCTCCTTTTTAACATTCTGAATAGGTCATAGCATTATTTTGCAGTGACTGACTCTCTAAGAAATACAGCTACCAGATTGTATATATAGTGCATGAATGTCAACACATAGCGCATGCGGGAGTTAATATAAATCATTGTAGCAATTGATTATACCACCAAAAAAAGAAACCACTGTTTTCACTTTCTTAGATATTTTTTCCCCAGGTGATAATATTCCAGAATAATATAATTGTCATATTTAAATCATAGGAGATCAGAAATGAATTAATATACAGTTTGATGTGCTTAATTTTTTCTCCACTAGAGTGCATTCTTACAATATTGCGTTCCTTTGGCAATAAATAATATGATCTGGTTGCAGTGATGAACAAAAGAAACAAATGAAGCGTACCAACCGTTTCTCATTTGTTTTCAAACATCGCCTTTTACATTAAATATATAAATATTTTAAAATAACTACATTTAAATAATGATTTGTGAGTAAACAGCTTAATTTTATTCGTTAAATAGTCCTAACAAATGCCACTCTTGATTTTCAAATTCTCACTTCGTGAGTCGTGAATTTATCGATAATTTGGAAATCACTCGTGGCATTACTTATGATAATTATGTTTCTGTCAATAATAATGTGTAACGTATTTTATCATCAGAGAATCCTGGATATTAATCAACTTTGTGGTTTAAATCTTACGAGGCATTTTACAGCCTCATTATCTGAACATGTCCCTCTATCTACGAATCTTAATTTGAGTCCATTTCTTTTTCTGATTTCTGAACAACCATAATTCTTGGTTTTCTTGGTATTAAGTGATCAATACTCCAATTTTATAATGGTTAGTAATCACTTTGATCTCAAAAATAAGTGATCACAATGTTGATCTCCAATTATTTAAAATCCAGGAACCCAGTCCTGCAGGAGAGATTTTAAGCTGTACTTTCCGAATCTGAAGATTTTCAGGCCCGTAAAAGATCCTTAAGCCTGGATAAAGAGGCCTGGTAACACCTAACAAAAGGTGAGGCTAACGCCCAACATAGGGCTGTTATCCCAATGTGTATGTAGATGTAATACAATGAATTTCATGTTTCTACAATCCATGACACATTTTAATGCATCTTATTTTAATAAGTTACTCGAAACTAAAACCGTTATTAATCTTATTTTAAATGTAACTTTCTCAGCGTACGTAGGAAATGGAAGAGGTACACTTCCTTACACAATCTGAGGGGGCATTATAGCTATTCGATAATTAGTTTATGGTACATACACATACAAATAATCTCTTGAAATTTCAGTTTTGCTTTATATTTACAAAGCTAACCCGAATATATTATGGTGATTTATAGAAATATGACTTAATGGTTGCTGTAAGAAAACAACCATTCGACATTAAGTCCGCTAATCTTGCTTTATGTAAGTAAATATACCTTGATACTAACTGCAGTGTCTTCAAGAAAATATTTATCTTTTGCTATCTGCACGTTTGTCAGAATACCTTTAAGCCTCTTCGCGTATTTATAGTACAATATGTACCCCACGTTTCGAAAATGACGTAGTATAAAATAGCAGATCTAAGTTGTTCGTATTTACAAATTAGGACTAAGAGGAAATTAAATTTGAATATGATACTTTGGATAGGAGTAGATGAAACAATACAAACATTCCAAGTTCAAAATTTGTTCACATTATAAGAAGGATGTTATAAATATAGGGGAAAACTTTAATTTTTCCTTGTAACCTGCCTTTAAATAAGCTTACACGAACTAACTCACTGGCACTATGGAACCCATAGGTTTATGGCCGAGCGGACATAAGCTCTCCATATATCTCTATCCTGAGCTAATGTTTTCCAATTATTCCCTGTATAATCTAATTTAGAGCAATTGGGTAGTATTAGACGGGAAACCACCAAGCTACTAAAGAGTAAAAAGAGGGAATATTTGAGAGAGAGGATTAATGATCTTGAAATGAATGCAAAAAATAGGAACATTAGAGAATTATATCAGGGAATTAGTATAGAGACGAAAGGATTTCAGGCTAGAACAAACATAATTCGGAATGAAAATGGGGATATGATTGCAGATTCTAGGAGTATATTAAATAGATGGAAAAGTTACTTTAATCAGCTATTTAATGTACATACAGAGCAGGACATTGAGGAGGATAAGTTACAGACAGCAGAAATTCTAGTCGCAGAGCCAAGTGCATTAGAGGTTGAAATGGCGATTGAAAAATTGAATGTATAAAGCGTCAGGTTCAGATGAGATCCCGGCAGAACTGATAAAATCAGGGGGAGAAAAACTGACGGACAAGATACGCTGGTTGCTTAGTATGATTTGGGAAAAAGAAGCTCTTCCAGATGAATGGAAGGAATCAATTATCGTACCAATCTATAAGAAAGGAGAAAAAACTGATTGCAACAACTACAGGGGCATCTCATTACTTTCAACTTCGTACAAAATTCTAACAAATATATTAGTAAGCAGACTTACTCCCTATGTTGATGACATTCTAGGAGATCATCAATGTGCATTTAGAAGAAACAGGTCTACAACAGATCAGATTTTTAGTATAAGGCAGATTTTAGAAAAAAAATGGGAATATAATGGTACTGCACATCAACTAAAATAATAATAATAATAATAATAATAATAATAATAATAATAATAATAATAATAATAATAATAATGATTTATTTTAGCTGGCAGAGTTAAGGCCATAAGGCCTTCTCTTCCACTCAACCAGCGAATAGTAAAATTATACAAAAATTACGTACATATTACAATTTTAAGATATTAAAATACAGACTAAACAAAATACAATGATGATGGATCTAATACTAGCTAATGCTAACAAAAACATAGAATATAATAAAATTAAAATTATATAAAATAAAGTAAGTAGCTTCCTACATGATTATTAATAGAATGCTCTATATAGTTGTTATGTAGTTAATGTTTTCATTGTGTCGAACTTAAGATATCAGTTAATTTATATATGTAGACTTCAAAAAAGCATAAGATTCAATTAAGAGGGAGAAGTTATATAGTATCCTGCTGGAGTTCGGAATTCCTAAAAAGTTAGTTAGAATTATACGAATGTGTCTAAATGGCTCAAAGAGTAGGGTGCGTGTAGGCAAACAGTTTTCTGACACTTTTGTAATCCAGAATGGGTTGAAGCAAGAACCTCGTTGAAAGAAGAATACAACGCAGAAATGCAAGACCGGGATGGATTCGTCCACCCGCCGGCACGTCGCACTGCCAGGAAAAACCAACACTACAATAAACAACGAACACCAATAGAAACAAGAAATCTGTTCGAACATCTGTAAGAAGAAAAGGCAGAAACTCCACCTCCCATAGTGGTATACTCTAAAGACATCACGCCACTAAAATTGGAAAGCATCACTGCAGGAAATAAGCAAGAAGTACACATGAAGTACAACCAGGGCTTACCGACCATTAGGACTTCAACAAAGGCGGCCTACAGGCGAGCATACAAGGAGCTCAAGAAATCTGAGACTCAGTTCTACACCCATGGCTATGGCAGGCCTCCTATCATCAAATTAGTGGTGAAGGGACTTCCTAAGTCCATTACAACACCAGAAGTAATGGATGAAATTGTAAATAGGAAACTGCCGATCAAAGAAATAAGAAGCATCGAAAAACAAGTCTACACAAATGGAGTAAAAAAGAAGATAGAGCTTCCAATTTACATCCTAACACTTCACAAAACAGCAGACCTAAAGGAAAAAATCGAAAAAGATCTAAAAGACCTATTCAACATCCGCATTCGATTGGAACCCTACAGGAAACCCACAGGAGGCACCCAGTGCTTCAAGTGCCAAGGCTTCGGACACATTGCAGAATTCTGCTTCCGAGACACAAAATGCGTCAGGTGTTCCGGCAACCACAGAGTCTCCGACTGCACCCAGACGGAAGTCAAATGCTCCAATTGCAACGCAGATCATGCAGCAAGTCATCGAAAATGTCCCTCATTTCAGAAGTATCTGAAAATGAGGCAAACAAGGAATAAGTAAACCATCAACCACGAAGAAGCCTGAAAATACTCCAAGAACACCTCGAAAGACAGAAGAAAACTTCCCTCCCTTGCCTTCTCAGAACCGAAAACCGGAGAATATACTCCAATCCCTCCTTATTCTCCTTACCACCATCCTTCAAAACCCCCAAGTCTTTCAATCCACACTATCCTTCGTAAATTCTCAAGTCTCTCCAAGAACTTAGATTGCAATATCCAGATACTACAAGAAAAAATTTTTAGATCGACAAGCTTACGCAATCTTCAAAGAAGACATCCACCTGAAGAAGGAAAACTGTTTAGAGGACAACTCTTCACAGCAAGCAGACAAGCTACGCCACACCTCATCTACAAGCACCTCAAGATATTGGGTCAAGACCTTTATAAGGTCGGTACCAATCCTCATACTTCAATATTTGTTCTAGGCAAGGAGATGCACTATCTCCTCTACTATTTAATTTTGTACTAGAGCATGCCATTAAATCTTTAGAGAATGAGGAAGGCTTACAACTGAATGGTATTAATAAACTGTTAGTTTATGCTAATGATGTAGTACTACTGGCCGATAGCGAGGAGATACTGAAGGACAACACGCACACACTATTGAGTAACACTAAGAAATTAGGACTGGAAGTAAACATCAGTAAAACTAAATATATGGTCACACGTAGAAATTCAGTATATAATGGAAATGGACAGCTAATGACAAATGAGGGAAATTTTGAGGAAGTGGCTGAATTCAAATACTTAGGAACAATAATCACAAATAGGAATGAGACGCACAAAGAAATTAAACATAGGCTCAATTCTGGAAATGCATGCTATTATGCATTGCAGAGACTTTTGATATCCCAATTCCTTTCAAAAAACGTTAAGCTGAAAATATATAAAACTATTATTCTACCAGTTATATTATATGGGTGCGAAACATGGACTCTTACTTTAAGGGAGGAAAGGAGATTACGAGTATTTCAGAATAAAGTACTTAGGAAAATTTTTGGATCAAAGAGAGATGAACAGACATGTGAATGGAGAAGACTACATAACAACGAACTACAAGGTCTTTATAGGAAGCCAGATATAATAAGAACAGTTAAGTCTCGTAGAGTGCGATGGGCAGGACATGTTGCGCGTATGGGGAATGGAAGATGTGCATGGAAGCTTCTTGTAGGAAAGCCAGAGGGAAAACACCCAGTTGGTAGACCAAGAATGAAGTGGGAGAACAACATTAACTATGATTTGAGGGAAGTAGATTATACAGGGAATGATTGGAAAGCATTAGCTCAGGATAGGGATTTATGGAGAGCTTATGCCCGCGCGGTCATGAACCTACGGGTTCGATAGTGCCAGTGAGTAAGTAAGTAAGTATAATCTAATTCCCTCAAATCATTGTTAATGTTATTCTCCCACTTCATTCTTGGTCTACCAACTGTGCGTTTTCCCTCTGTTTTTCCTACAAGACTGCCCATCGCCGTCTACGAGACTTAACTGTACTCATTATATCTGGCTTCCTCTAAAGACCATGTAATTCACTGTTATTCAGTCTTCTCCATTCACCTGTCCGTTCATTTCTCTTTGGTCCAAAAATGTTGTCACCATGACATACTCTCAAATACTCGTAATCTCATTTCCTCCCTTAAAGTAAGAGTGCACGTTTCGCATCCATATAATATAACTGGTAGAATAATAATTTTATATATTTTAAGTTTAACGTTTTTTGAAAGGAGTTGGGAACTCAAGAGTCTCTGTAATGCATAATAAAACGTATTTCCAGAATTGAGCCTATGTTTAATATGCTTGTGCATCTCATTCCTGTTTGTGATTATTGCTCCTAGGTATTTGAATTCAGCCACTTCCTCAAAATTTCCCTCATTTTCATTAGCTGTTCATTTCCATTATATAATATATTTTTGTGTGTGACCATATATTTAGTTTTATTGATATTTACTTCCAGTCCCAATTTATTAGTGTTACTCAATAATTCGTGCGTGTTGGCCTGTAGTATCTCCTCACTATCGGTCAATAGTACTACATCATCAGCATAAACCAACAGCTTATTGATACCATTGAGTTGTAGGCCTTCTTCATTCTCTAAAGTTTTGATGGCATGCTCTAGTACAAAATTAAATAGTAGAGGAGATAGTGTATCTCCTTGCAGCTTACAAGAAGCTTGCTCTAATTGGTAGTACGTATTACTAGGATGTGAAAAATGGAAAGTTAAAACACAAATAACTAGGTGTTTGTTAATAGGTTCGTACGCCAGGTATTCAATATGAGATGGCCTGCTGTAATATCAAATCAATAATGATTTTCTAAGATTGGATTAGCACCTATCGAAAAGCAAATTAAACATTGAAAATGGCGTTGGATTAGACACTCTACGCAAACCACGAAAACATTCCATTAGAAAGGTGTGTATTGGACTAAATCCGCAAGGTTCAAGGAAGGTTGGCAGAACAAGGTTTACTTAGATTACAAGAGTTGTAAATGAGTTGGGTGCGATGGGTAAAAGTTACAAACAAGAAAATACTTTGACAATGAATAGAACCAAATGAATAAGCTTCATTGGGGCCTAAGCCACCATAGTTTCAATTAGGAATGAAAGGATATGATGATGATAAATTCCTCCTCTGTAATGCTATTAATAATGAGATTTCATTTTTAACATTATACAGAAGTTGTGATACATTGATTTAAGAAAGGTCACTCAACGTTTCTTCAGGATAAATGGAGATCTTTTATTTCACTGTGTTGCCATTGCACTTTCAGATTTGTAGTGATAGTCTATTATTGGGGAAAATACATTTTAATACAATGAACGGAGCTGCTTCCGAATACTAGAATTTATTAACACATCGAAAGTATCGAGTAAAGCCATAAACAACGTCAAGAATTATATTCTTCTTTTATATATCCATCCATAGTAATTCTGCCCGAAGGCAGGTCCTTCACTGCAATCATAGCATTTTCATGCTATGCTTGCAGCTTTACTAGGAATTGTAGGTGTGGTAGCTTCCCGTTGCTTTCCACACCGGTGAAGGAGGATGATGATGATGATGTGATAATGATAATGATGATGATGTTGATGACGGCCATATGATTTCGGGGACCGTTTGGGCCTTAACGTTTTTCTGATATTTGTCTTATAGGTGAGGAAAAACCTCGATAAAAACCTCACCCAGAAAAACTGCACCGACCGGGGATCGAACCCGGCCCCGCTGCGTGACAAGGCAGCACGCTACCTCGGAGACCACTTGAAACAAAATTAAAACACAAAATGTTTTTAGATTCGCAAGGCATAATTGGATACTTATGAGTAGAAAGGTTGAAAGTGTCAAATTTACGAGTATAAACATTAAGTTATTAACAAAAAATTGTCTCTATGAACAATTTATGATATTTATTTTTGGAGATTCAATCAAAGGTATAAATTGCAATTTTTAACCAATCTTTGCCAATAGATTTGTGATAGCATAACAATTAAAAAAAATAAGAAAATAAAAAACATTTATTATGAAAGGTGCAAAGTCCTGTTAACATTTCAAAGGTTCCTTGTTCCATTCATTATTCACAGGTTTGCAAATAGTATTCTTTATAAGAAAAATTCCTTCTGTGCAAACTGTACTGTTTAATAGTGATCACAAATAAGCAACTTTCACTTTTTAAAACACATAATGGAAACTAAGGGAAATGGCACATTGCACCAATATTGTGCAACAGGTTGTAGTCTTAACACTACTGCCATCTTTTGGTGATCTTAACAACACTATACAGTCTCCTCTGGATTTAGGCCTTTTAATATATAACGTTCCGTGGGATGTTGCACTATTCTTGTGTAATATCTCATTTTTATTTAATTTGGCACTTTGCGCCTTTCTACTGATAGCAATCCAATTAATGTTGCCATCTTCCTTGCAGATCCCCCATTAAGAAACTTTTTTCAGGCACAAATTTTATAAAATTTAACAGAGTAACAGGAGTTATAAATAATATTTTGAATCCAAACACAGTACAGCAACACAAACGAACTAGAATTTATAAAACACTGGCCAGACCCATATTATGTTACGGGAGTGAGGCCTGGATAATTCACAGTGCAGATGAACAAAGACTAACTGCGGCAGAAATGAAATTTATGAGACGTACTGCAGGTTACTCAAGAACAGACCATAAAAGGAATTCTGAGATTCTCAAATAATTACAAACAGAATCAATCGTGGAATATGTACAAAAATATAGAAACAACTAGAATTCTCACGTAAGAGGAATCCGTCGAACATGAATTCCACGTCAAACCTTAAATTAGCAGCCACCAGGCAAGAGATCCTCGGTAAACCCTTCAAACATAGGATTGAGACCGTAACAGACCCCTAGGTCTATCACATGAAAGGACGAAGAAGAAATTTGCATTTCTTAATTCTGTACTGTAAGTCTATTTGTGAGAATATAATGATTGTCCATATGTTTCATTAACTCAAGCTCTAAAATAAAAGACGTGATGCTTTTTCTTAATCTTATTAGTTGTTTGGAGTTTACAGCTTTAGAAATATATATTATTTTCCACAATAAAAGTTAAAAATAATCACTTGCCAATTCTCAGCTTCGTGTTCTATGAAAATCGACAATGAAAATTAAGACAGGTTTATGGTAAGCTTGTTGGTTGAATCAAATCAGATATTGGGAATTATGTCCTCGTATATCCATGCACGCATCTCAGTTTGCTACACCTATAAATCCGGCAGTTCATCTTGTGTAATAACATTATCTACTGTCAGTCTGTTTGTTCATTCTGCCGTATCTACATCTAATAGTCTCTCGCTCCTGAATTGATGGAAACCAACAAGACTACAAATGACAACATGCTTGCAGATTGTCAAACTGGGAAAGCATTTCAACATCTACTGTTTTTGGCTGTCAACATTCTACCTAGTTTATAATTTATTATGGCCTACTTTACAATATTAATATAAATACTAGTAAATTATATATTGTCACAAATTACCATTTTTTACTCATGTTTCGGCGTAAATGAACACACTGACGTTGTTCAAAATTTCACAAAATACTTGTTTTCTTCCAAAAATTATAAGTAAACTTTCAATAACAATTTTCACTCATGATTAATCTTCTTTCATTGTTTATCTAAATCAGAAATATTTCACAGTCTCTGATGAATCCGTTCACTACAAATTCTCGTACACTTAACTTCTCGCCGTCCAACACAAGACCGGTGTCTTGCCTTCACGCCATTTGTAGGCGCGAGGAACTTACTAGACTTAGGTTCGAGACGCTTGGAACCGTAGAAGCTTCTGGCCACCGATCTTTCCCGAACGGGAAAAAAGAGACTCATAGAGTAATCTAGAGTGAGGGCTTAGACATTTCGATGTTTACGCGTCGTTTTGACTCGCGTTTGGGTGACTCGCTAATACACTCCGACCAATCAGAGACCACCACTGTCACCCCGCCCGCATAACTTAATCGTCGTTATACGACGTGCAACAATACATTTTATTAAACTCGGGTAGTAAAATAACTAGTATTTTTGTAATAGTATTAAAACACAAATGTGAAGGGCAAAAAAAAAAGGGCAGGTCACTTGTCCCTTGAAAGTTTTTTATGCAGTGCCCCTGGTTTTTGCCATTTCGATATTTTTGATGTTCGCGATTGGCGTTGACTTAATTGTAACCCACTTCTGAGGTTGGGGCGCCTGAAAGGTGGAGGTTACACTGTCCCGTTATATGATACAAGATGATGATGCTCCAGGAGAGTTCTTAATCGTAAACTTAATCTAAGGCGCATCACGATGATTATGATCTTCGGCGACCGTTTGGACCTTAAAGTTTCGTGACATTTTCAAAAAGTGGGAGAAAAAAAAACCGAAAACACCACACGCTGGAAAATTGTCCCGACCGAGAGTTGAACCCGAAGGGCGCTAAATGACAAATTAGCACGCTAAATCGAGACTACATCGGCAGTTATCTTTATGTATAAAAATTTGTGAGACTCTATCTGTCCTTCATGGATTCAAAAACTACTGGGCCGACTTGAATATGTGTTTAACCATCGTTTAGAACATTATTCTGGTACAATTAACGTATCCTACATAACACATTACCGTATGTACTGTAGGCCGGAGCTGAAAAAAGTGCAACGGTGCACAAAAAAGTAGCTTTTTGGACGCATAAACGACTTCAACTGCCTAAACCATAACAAACACAAATTAATGTACACAGAATTGAATATCTAAAAAAATCTACAAAAAATCCGCGACAACATATGTCTACATTTTACGGATAACTCGTTATAACCACATTTGTCTTTCAGCTCATTGATGCCAAGAAGATAGGAATAATTAGATTCCCGGGCAACGTCAGGTAATCAACACTGGATATCTAAAAATGACTATATACATTTATAATTATTTTACTTTTTTTACTTATTCAACTAAATATAAAAACACATTTAATTTATTTTGGCGTAGCAGCGCATTTTGGGTAGTGGTTAGTATTATAAATAATAAATAATAAATAAATAGATAAAGCCTGATATGTACCTTTAGGGCAAAGGTCTCCCTGTACAGGGGTTAAGCTCTATTTGACAGTGTCACCCGGTGAGCTACTCCGTGGTGAGAAGTTGACTTGGATGTAGCACTTGGTTTGTATACACTGTCCGTTCTGTGATTAGTTAATGCACAGTTGGCTCTCCATCGTTCTCCAGCTTTTCCTGCATCTGGCGACTCTGGACCATTGAGCCCCTGCTCGTTCTTTGAAGATGTCAGCCCATCGTCGTCTTGGTCTTCCGCGCTGTCTCTTGCGTGTGTACGGGTCCCACATGGTTGTTTTTATTGTCCATCTGTCGTCCTGTATTCTTGCGACGTGGCCTCCCCACTTCCATTTTTTCCTGATGGCTTGTTGTGCAGGATCAGTTGTTGACATCGCTTGAAGTGTTGTATTCGAGATTCTGTCCTTTAGAGTTATGCCTAAGATTTTCCTCTCCATTTTCCTTTGGCATACTTGGAGTGTGTACTTCGGTTAGTATTAAGTGAATTAAATAAAATTAATACATATTATAGGATATGTTATTTATTAAAGGATTCACTACACTGTAAGGTTACATTGAGAGGAACAAACATGGCTAGAGATAATGTTTAATTTCGGTTTTCCTATAAACCTACACTTCTAACGGCAGTCGAATTCCACTGAATTTTGGTGAATAATTTTCTCGATGTATTTATATTGTATGTGCTGAATTTCATTGTGAAACATCGAAAATTGCGGTCGCTAGAGTGATATTGAAATTTTAAATTCAGTTGAACTACAACTAATGTTAAAATTTTCTGGTTACTGACTCGACCCAATTTTTTTTTAACTCGCTGCTATACGCCTAGGGCGTCATAAATTAAAGAAGCCTTAAAAACTGAATCCTCAGAGTAAAATATAAAATATTTTACTTATTTATTTTTCATAGGCTAATATAGAATATTAATAATTAGTTAAATCAAATTTATCAAATGAATATCGCCACCTATGACACGTTTTGCTAGTGGAAATATTTCGAACTGACATTTCTGTAGACCATATTGTACTTATAAATACGTTGTATATCGTGTCCAATAAATCATTACTAACTTTCTGATATCTGGATAGCTAATTCGGAAACTGGAGAACCCCGAGAAAAACCTGATTCCACAACCACATATTTTAAACGCCTGTGGTTTGCTAAACCAGACTCTTATTACCTAACGAGATATGAAGGTAAACGTGATATTAAATGAATGAATAGAGATGAAATGACGTGATGGGAGAGGGAAGAAGAATGGAGAGTGTTGTTCAAAAATCCTTCTCTTAATCTATTTGAACACGTTAAATTCACGCTTAAATAGTAAAGTTGGACAACGATGAGATACAGTTTAATACACAACTGAATAGTATCGGTGGATGCGTGACTGCCCCGACTATGATCTCAGGATCGAATTCTGGCGGTTTAAGAGGGATCTTCGTGATTGATAACACTGGGATTTTTCAGTTTTTTCTCGGGGTTCTGCTCTTTTCCGAATTTCATCCCATCAACTCTCTCCACTCCTCTTCCCTCTCCTATCATGACATTCCATCCCCATTAATTCATTTCATATCACCTTTCACCTTATCTCACGTTAGGTAAAAAATAATAATAATTTGGTTTAGCAAACCACACGTTGAACTTTCTAGGAGAAATCACTATGAGGTTGAGGTTTAATTGTAGACTTAAATTAATATTATTAATACCTCACTTCATATTCAGGCTGCTACGTAAACCGGTTTCATTTCCTAGGCGATTTCATCTTCAGTAATATCTCGACCGATGTTATGTCGTTCAACAGAACTGCTCCTTTTTAAGAAAAACGTAGACAATAACGGAACCGAAAAACAAGACTTCTGAAAAGAAATTTTTAAATAAGGAAAAAAATAAACATGAAATCATTAACAATCTGAATACTGAATTTTATTTTCTTCATTTAAAGTCGCCAACAATGTAGAAAATTAAGGTTTAAATTGAAATTCATATCCAGTCCTCTAATTAAACCGGTTTCAGAATCTAGATGGTTTCATATTCCGTAATATCTCGACCGATGCCATGACGTTGAGGAGAACAGCTTCTCCTGAAGATGAAACTACCTACAAGAAGTAGTTCTCCTGAATGACATAACATCGGTCCAGATATGACTGAATACAATACCACCTAGGTTTTAAATCTGATTTAATTAGTAAAGTGATTTTTAGATGAGGTATAAGTAATTTATTTTATTCTTAAACCACAAGTATTTAAAATATGTGGTTGTGGTGATACAATGGGGTCACATGCATATACTTCCTATTGATTTCGAGCTTGTGTTTCATCGTAGGGCAGAATAGGGCTAAAATGAGGGTTTAGTTCCCTATTCGAGATCTTGGGTCCAGCCAAAATAAATGGTGGCATGAGTCATGTGAGTGAATCCCAGTTGTGTATCGAACAATGGACATCATAAGACTAAATATCACTGTAGAGTAGATTTCATCTTATTCGTTCCATTAAGAAAATATGGGCAATACAAAGAACCCACATTAAGTTTGCCTTTTTTCACCATCATCATACACCCTTCATGAATATGGGTCATTGTTGACATGTCTCGGTCTCAACCAGACAGGGTCTAAAAGTAGTTTTTGCGGACGTCCAGGTTGTCGCAGTCCTCATGGGCGATATCCAAGTACTGCATTAGGGATCCTAGTTGGTGGCATGTTGTCTCTGTAGGTGGATATATTTTCTTCTAAAAGTTGCATGTGAGTTCCTTTAAAATATCTGCATTCTTCTGATGGTCAAGTAGAGAATATCCAGTAGTTGGGTGTATGAATTTCATTTCTGCGGCTCTTAATCTGTGGTCTTAGTTTGCCGTTTTATTGTTATAAAACCCCGAACCCATCTCTGCTATTCCAAATACTTAAACGGGAAATCATAAGGATCTCATATTTGACCGTCAGGTGTATAATAATATAGTGATTTAGGATAGTTAACTGCTGTGACCAATTGATAGACCTTTTGAAAAATAATATATCGATTGTTATTCGCCACTCCACTTAATAAGATACGGCCTCAGTAGAGCAGTATTATGTTGGCACCAGAGCCAGCGGGAAATCTTGCGTGCTTTGAGTTTATGGCTACGCTTGTAATATTATATCTATGTAAGTAGATTGAGTCAAATCTCTTCGATATCATCCTGCAATATGACAACGCATCAGTACGATTGTAGGGATTACGTGCGACTCAGTACTAGCTTTATATCCCTTTCACAGTGTTTGGAGGAAAACCAATCCGTTAGAATATTTATATCATTGTTAGCCGCAATTAAACGAGATAATATCTACTGTGGCCTATGGTATGCGTACGAAGTATGTGTTTTGTGTGTACAAACGTGGGTTTGTGTGTGCGTGGGCTATAATAATACACGTAGGTTACAGAAATCATTACTCTATGTCATCGTTTCCCAACCTGGGGTTCGCAAAATATTTCAAAGAGTTCGCCAAAACTTTTCCGTAATGGCGAGTTTCGAGGTTTGGTCTAATATTTTTTCCATTATTTTGGCAGCACTCTAATAATAATAATTATAATAATTAGTTTAAAATTAAATTGACCCTATAATGCTCCTTGTTGCATATGTGTAACATCGGGAAATTAATGCATTATTTCCGCAATAAATTAATATTTACCACGAATATCTGATTTACAGTTATATAACAACGTTAGGAATGCACTTGATTTCAAAAGCAACACGCTGTGTAACTTTTAAGCCGTAACTAGAGTAACTTTGGTTTACGTAAGAGTTAAGTAATTTATGGTTATTAAACAATTTGCTTGGAATTAAATTGTATGCATGTCTACTGTATACTTACTTACTTACTTTTTTACTTACTCACTGGCACTATCGAACCCGAAGGTTCATGGCCGCGCGGACATAAACTCTCCATACATCCCTATCCTGAGCTTATGCTTTCCAATCATTCCCTGTATAATCTACTTCCCTCAACTCATAGTTAATGTTGTTCTCCCACCTCATTCTTGGTCTACCAACTGGGCGTTTTCCCTCTGGCTTTCCTACAAGAAGCTTCCATGCACGTCTTTCATTCCCCATACGTGCAACATGTCCTGCCCATTGCAGTCTACGGGCCTTAACTGTTCTTATTATATCTGGCTTCCTATAAAGACCATGTAGTTCATTGTTATGTAGTCTTCTCCATTCACCTGTCTGTTCATCTCTCTTTGGTCCAAAAGTTTTCCTAAGAAGCATGTCTACTGTATGTATATTTAAATGTCAGTGGTTCACCCAACTCAGATCGTTGTGGAAGGTGTTTGCGAGTCGATAAAGGTTGGAAACCGCTGCTCTATGTTATATTATATACATTTCTGTGCAATCGAATCTCTCCGGTTTATTGTCTTAACATTTAATATTCTAAGAGCAATTAAATTGTGTAAGAAAACAAAACTGTTGTGGTCTCGAGGTAGCGTGCTACCTTGACACGCAGCGAGCCAGATTTCAAGTCTCGGTTGGGACAAGTTCCCTGGTCTTTTTCGGGTTTTGTCATCACCTGTATGCTAAATATCAGGTAACTTTAAGGCTCAAACGGTTCCCGAACGTAATATGGCCATCATAATCATCATCATTCATATTCGTCTTAGATTAAGTTTAGGATTAAGGACTCTCCTGTCGCACCACTTTATCATAATCTAATTTCTAGGCACTTGTCTTCAGAAGTGGGTTACAATTCCGCCAATACCATTACAGAACACCCGAAATGTCAAAATAACAACCTGGGGCATTGAATAAAATAAAATATACTAAAAAACATTCATATTACAGAGTAATCTTGTACAAAATCTGCATTACCATATATGGAGTTTTCAGTAATAATTTCACTGGAAATCTGCCAAGTGAAAAACTTCGTCACGCAGGAACTGTGTAACCTAAGCGAATTCCTAAGCAATTCAAATGTATGATCCCATTTCATTGGTATACGAAATACATATTTGACTTGTTAAATCGGTGAAACTCAGTTTCAGATATGAGATTATTTAAAAGTATCGGACTGCATTTAAAATAAATCTTGTATCACTGTAAATTATTGCCTACGTATTATAATAAATTTGTATAATTTGGCACCATATTGAATAGTAACTACCGAATCCAAGCTGCTGAAATGAAATTCCTCAGACCAATAACAGAATATCGAAGAACAGACAAAAAACATAACCCAGAAATAAGACAGCAACGAAAAGAATAGGAATTAATCACAACAATAGTGATATATAGAACAAACTGGCAAGAACACTTAGCATACAACTATTCACTAAGAGGAAGAAGAAGTTTGGGAAGACCAAAGAAAAGATGGAAAGATAATTTGGAGCCGGAACAGGCTATTGAAAAGACTAAACCGTGCCGAAGAATAAGAAGACTACTGAATCATTTTCCATTACATTATTAAAATAGCAAATAAATTAAACGAATGTATATTTATAGGATACATTGCCAGTTATAGGACTAATTAAATTAAATGGTACCAAACATGTCAGTTGCCAGAATACATTTTCTATTTCGTGGTGAAATTAAATGTTTCTTACCTCTCCTCACATAAATTTTCTAAGTTGATCGCGATTCCGAGACTATTACTGTCTCATCATCAGAACTTTGTTGGCGACTGATGTTATGTCGATCAGAAGAAAATCTTCTTCTTCCCTCTGTTGGTGGACCGATGAACCTCTGGATCAGGCAAAAATTTGCGGGAACTTCAAAGTTCATAAGTTTTCCTTTGTTTTTCTGAATGTGGATAATTTCCCAAACCGTGAGTTCCTTTTGTTTGTCTATTTATTTAATTAGACTGGCCTTTGATTCAATTAAATGTTTTTCAGACCAAGCATGAGCAGCTACTGCTCTATTTCGTGTTGTAATGGCGGGTTTTCGCTGATTAAAAAAAAAGTATTTCTCGATATATTTTAATATCCTCATCATCATCATCATCATCTTCTTCTTCTTTCCATGTATTAGGCCTGGTAGCCCGTTACGATCTCTTGCCATCTTTTGAGTAGTCTTCCTAAAGATCTCCTTGCTCGGGAGTAATAATTCAAAAACAGACGAGGGATGTGGGATCGATCCATACGTTGAATGTGTTGTAGCCAATTATTTCTGTATGTAGTTATTTAAAGGATTTCATTTGACTCCACAGGTAATAGTCTAGCAGGGCCAAGTCGGGAAAACGTGCAGGATCTTTGGCGCCGAAGGCGACCTAATGTCACGAGTTGTGGCTGAAGCGGATGTTGCAGGAACAATAATTAATGTGTATCAGAACATGGTATGGAGGTACTGTATGTGTGCTGACGACGGTGGTCTTCACATTGAGCGGTTCTTGTAATAGGACAACCAGCAGGCGTCGGAGATAGCAATGCGTGTTACGGTATTTTGGGTATAGTGGGAAAACAGTACGTTTCCGGACATGAGTTACTATGATAAACGTAACCGTCTTGGTCCCCATTACAAGCGCTCAAAGTTTGTAATGGGAATTTTTTATTTATATATTTATTTATTTATGTATTGGTTTATTTATTTATTTATTTATTTATTTATTTATTTATTTATTTATTTAGGCTGGTGGAGTTAAGGCCGTGTGGCCTTCTCTTCCGCTCACCTAGACAAACCTATATTAGATCAGAATATAACATTCATAAATAACTCCAATATTAAATACTAAATGAAGATTTGATCAATAAGATAATATCTAATATATTACGATATATAATGCACCCAGTTTTTGATAGTTAAGATTAAGACTAAAATTAATAATGAAATATATTCAAGCAAGATAATTTAAATTGTTGGTAGAACGTCCCTGTCTAATTTATATTAAAATAAAGATAAATATTTAGATATAGTCACATAATTTTACTGTTATACAATATTTAAACAAAAATGAAAATATTCGTTACTTGTAGTATTATTTTCATTAATAATTTAGTTTATTAATTGTTAAAAGAATATATGTTAGTTTGTTATTAAATAATTCTTTAGTTTGATTTTGAACGATGTTATAGTTTGACAGCCTATAACATAGGTGGAAGGGGGTTCCATGTTTTGGGAAGTGAGACTGCAAAAGATAATGAATAATACACAGTGTGATGAGGAGGGATATAAAGGACAATGTGCTGATGGGATCGAGTGTCAAGGTTATGTGTGTCGGATAGTCTGGTGAAGCGGCGTGATAAATAATTAGGGGATAAAGTTTGAAGTATTTTATAGAAAAAGGAATAGGGAATGGACAGTCTTACGATCTCATAGATGAAGTCACGATAATTGTAGCAGGGACGGTTACACCTTGTAATAATAATAATAATAATAATAATAATAATAATAATAATAATAATACTTTATTTATTCTGGCAGAGTTAAGGCCATAAGGCCCTCTCCTCCACTCAACCAGCACAAATACAAATAAATATTCGACAAATATAGATATACACTATACTAATTATAAACAGTTAAAGATACAATAAATGTATCAATGTAAATGTCATGTACAAACAACATTTTATAGGGTAATAACAATAATGATACGATAATAACAATAATAATAATAATAATAATAATAATAATATAATAATAAATATAAATATGATACATTATACGGGAAACACCAATTAATATATATATATATATATACATATATATATATATATATATATATATATATATATATATAATCTTACACTGGATAATAATGAAGTCGAGTTTAGAGCAAATATAGATTTAGATTTCTTTTAAAAGATGTCAATGTCCGGCAGCCCCTTATTTCTTGTGGTAGGGAATTCCAGTTGCGAGAAGTGGAGATGGTATATGACATGGAGTGATGTGATGTGTATATTAAGTAAGAGGTATGTAGGGAATCGAGGTATGTAGGATCTTAAATAGGAGAATTAGACAGTGCGATTTTCTTCTCTCTTTTAGATGTAGCCATGACAATTCGTGGAATAATGGAGAAATGTGATCGTATTTTCGAACATTAAATATGAATCTGATACACATATTATGGACACGCTGGCAGTTTGTCCGACAATTCCGTCACTTATGTCAGTTAGTAGAACGTCACAGAGTATCAAAATGTGGCATCACTAAAGTTTGGATTAAAATTCTTTTAAGAGTTGTAGGAAGAAAATTTTTAAGTCGCTTTAGGGAATGCATTATGGAGAAGATCCTTTTAGATGTTTGTTTTACTTGCACATGCCAATTTAAATTAGAATCTAAGTAAAATCCCAAGTTTTTAACGACGTCGGTATAAGGAATTTGTTCATTATCTAATATGACAGCCGGCATATTGCCTTTGCTTATGAGGTGTAATAGCCTTGGATGTCCGATAATTATTGCTTGCGTTTCGTTTACATTAATTTCAGCCCATATTGTCTGGACCATAAAGATATATGCCTGAGGTCAGTGTTTACTTTGTCAATATATTCATTAATTTCGTCAGGCCTAAAGTGTGTGTAAATCTGTAGGTCGTCGGCGTAAAGATGATGCTTGCAGTTTTGTAGTTTCTTGGTCACACGTCATTAATATAATCGAGAAGAGAAGAGGAGCGAGGACACCGTCTTGAGGTACCACTTTCCTCACCAAGCGCCAGGAAGAAATGCGATTATTAACAGAGACTGATTGCTGACGATTAGTGAGGTAAGATGCAAACCAATCAAGGTAGTTTTCCGACAGATGTAGTGTCTTTAGTCTCGCTAGCATTAAGTCTATATCTACTGTGTCAAAGGCTTTGCTGTAGTCGAGTAGGACTATTGCGGTGAGTTTGCTTTTGTCCATTGAGTCTCTTATGTCCTCTACAATGTCAAGTAGTGCAGTACTTGTGTGATGTCCTGTTCTAAAACCAGACTGATGTTCATCAAGTAAGTCGTGTGTGGTGAGGTAGTCTGTTAACTGTGAGTGTATTATGTGTTCCAGTGCTTTAGATAAACAGGGAAGAATACTAATTGGTCTATAATCATCGAGTGGTTGTGGGAGTGTTTGATTTCGGTGTAGGACGAACTAGGAGCCATTTTCCAGAGTCTGGGATAAGTCCCGGTCATTATAGAGGCATTAAAAAATGTAGGTTATTGTTGGGAGAATAATGTCTATTATTTTTTGCAGGAGAGTTATTGTTATATTGTCTATTCCTTGTGCTTTAGATTTAATACGTAATACTGCTCTTTTGGCGTCATCAGGTGAGATACAGGAAAAAAAGAATTTGTCTCGGGTAGGTTGGGAATATGACATTAGTTCATCTATTGTCTGTTGTTTGTGTTGTGAGTTGTTGTCAGTAGGGAGGTGGGTAAAATGGTCATTCAACTCATCTAGTGGTAGGGTCAGCTGTTTCTACCTGTAGTTTTATTTTGACAGAGGCCTATTGATTTTAAATTTTTCCACATGTCAGCTGAGTTGGACATAGATTGTGTAATAATATTATGGGCATATCTTAGTTTTGCATTCCTGACAGTCTGGTTGACTTTATTCCTCAGATGTTTGTATGTCTGTAAGTCTGTCAGTTCTTTGTTCCTCCTGTATTTCCTGTATGCTACGTCTCTCTGTCATAAGCAAGCGGATATTATCAGACATCCAGGGTGCAGGTGGTCTGTTTATACGTCTAGTCTTGATAGGTGCGTGTTTGTCATACAATTGTAAAATCATGTCATTAAAATTTTCAACTTTCTCGTCTACAGTCCTAAGTGTCCATATGTTGTTTCAAGGTAGTTTTGCAGCGTCATCAATTAATTGCGCAATAATTTATATGTTTCAAAGTCTCTGTATGTTACAAGTCTAGGTCTACGTTTAGAGCAAAGGAGTGAATATTCAATGTATATTAAGTCATGTGCAGAGATGCCTGGGGCTTCTATCTGTCCACTAGTTATAACTTTTTGAGGATTATTTGTTATAATTAAGTCTAGTATAGTTAACTTGTAATTTAACTCATCACTTTGTCACTCGGAGTTTAAATAATCTTTCGACTTTAGATTTTCCGGCTAAGTTCATTTTAGGTTCGATAATTCGTTCCGATAATGACTTTAACACAAGTTTCAGGTGTTCATGGATGAGCATTGAGTGTACTAGATGTTTTGAGATGTTAATAGGTGCGCTGCGAATGTACAAGTAAGTTTGTTCATAAAACAGACAAACTCTTCATCGTATCAAGTGGGCGTTTCCATTTCTTGATAGAATTATAAAATTTTGTAATCATCATCATCCTCTTATCGTGTCCTTCTTTCGGAAGGTCGATTCCTAATATGCCTCCAACCATCTCTATCTTCCCACGCTTTGCTTCTATTTAGTTGTTTCCAGTCGTATCCTATCTCTTGTAGTCTTTCTATACCTGGTTAATCCATCTTCCTCGTGGTCGTTTTCCTTGTATCTTGAGATTTAATAGTCTTTGTGGTAGTCTTTTCCATTCTTTTTAAATGTCCAAACCATTTTTAGTCTGCTTTTTTCTATGTCTGTTGTTAATTTTTCTACACATAATTTCTCCCGGATTTTGTCATTCCTTATTCTATCTCTGCTTGTTTTATGTACCATTCCTCGTAAGTATTTCATTTCTGTAGCTTGGAATCTGTTCAGATCCTTCTTTGTATATGTCCAAGTCTGAGTTGCATATTTTAGAACCGATTTTAAATAAGTTTTATACTCGTATATTGCCATTTTACTCTTGGTGGGTAGGCCTACATCTTTATTTCAGACTAATTGTTTAGTTAAATTATTGACTTTCAAACTTTTCTCTATTTTTTTAATTTTTTCAGTCCGCATTTTCCCATTTACATTTATCACCGTTCCTAAATATGCAAAATATTCCACTTTTTTGTAGATTTATGCCTCATAGCTCAATATTACAATCATTTTGGTTTCTACATATTTTCATTACTGCCGTTTTCTCGATGTATATATTTAAACTATGTTTTTCTGAAACTGTTTTACAATATTCAAGTCTGCATTCTATGATATTTTTTAATTTCCACATATCATTACATCGTCAGCCAAGATGAAGGTTTTCATGTCTGGTTTTTGCCTTCCCATACAACATTATTTGTAGTAATAAAATTTTTAGTAATAAATATAATTAATAATGATAGAAGACGTGGGCATAGAATGCATCCAACATTCTAAACCTAGTCTCGGGCAGGGGTTTTAGTTGAACATCGTTAGTGTGTCACTCAAAAGCGAATGTATAGCTTTAGAGTCAACTTGCCGACATGGGGGCGAGAAACCCTAAATTCAATCTTTCTAACATTTGCTGTTTACTTGCCAATAATACAGTTGCTTACTGGGCAAGTATGTAGGCTTTTGTCCACCTGACTAACTTATACTTACAATCTAACATACAACTTATCGTTCAACCCCCCTCTCTCTCCTTTCTCTCTCTCGTCTCT